>JAYEVH010000408.1:0-200000 GCA_036346255.1 Ampelocalamus luodianensis
CGCATGAACAAAGCTCTTCGCTTCTTCGGCTATTAAGGAAACCGAAGGAAAAAATTTGGTACCGTATTTGCGGGTTTGATCTTTTGTTTTATTTTAATACCTTTTCAAGCCGTGGCTTTTTCTTGTAACCTGCTGCCTTTTCCTCTTTTCTTATTGCAATGGTTTAAATAGGGTTTGCTTCTCTTGATTGCACAAGTCTCACAATTCAACAACGTGTAAATAAACCAAAGAACAGCCCTAGTGCAATGTACAAAAGCTAGTCTCAAGGATGAAAGGATATAAGTGAAGGTCAAGAAACCCAAAGTGTTTCGGCCACTATCTCTTTTGGGTGCTAATTGAGGAGTTCAATCAGCAATTTGGTACTCGTTTATGTGAACACAATGATTAAGCAACGCAAAAAGGAACACATGGATCAGCACTAAAAACAAAAACTCTAATGGATGAAAACTTAACTAAACGCACAAGAAAAAACAGATTAAACTACGGTTTTGGTATTGCAATTTTCGGTTTATTGGACGATAGGATAGAAAACGAATCTAACTACGGTAAAGAAATTCTCACCGAGTAAACCTAGAATCGATACCATATGATACTGGAGGCCCGATCTTCTCGGTGAGGAACCGTGGATAGTTGATCACGAAGTAGACGATGTGGCTATTGAACACTCGCGCCAATGCACGAACCCTCAACTCTTCTGGAATACGCCCAAAACACACCGGTAGTTGTTCGTCGCGAGACCACGAACGCATTTAACGCCAAGTCCCCAATTCCCAATGGGCAGCGGCTTGACCTTGGATTGCAGAACAAAACAAATGGATCGCCTAATTCTCTCTCAAAGTCCTCGCATGAACTCGGTGTCGAAAGAACAAGCAATAGCTATGTTTCAATCTATGCATAAACTGTTCTACCTCTATGTTGCTGCCATGGGGTTTATATAGCCTCCCACGCAAGCACAAAACTCGGATGAACAGAACCGAGTGCTACAAGAATCCGAGGCCGACATCTGTTCACTGCTACATGATCCGAGTCCGACATGTTCACATGAACAAGAATCCGATTCAAAAACGCCTACTTTAATTTGAAATTTAAACTAGTCTCCTCTCGGCTTCCCTTGTATTGTGAGTTTTCCTTCTCTTAGCTTGCGCGAATTTGTTCGATGCACTTGATGCTTTTTTATGCCAATGTAACCCTTGTTGCCATGTCACCATATGTCTTTCTTGACCGCCCGCATGTGCTAGGGTTTTATCCCCGAGAGCACGTTTCCTCTCGTTGGCCACATGGGTTTCTTCTCCTTGTTGGCCGCATGTGTTTCTCCTCCATGAATTTGTTCCCGGCCTCCCTCTCCTCCCTCTCGGTTCCAAAGTCTTTAAATTTATCAAACCTGAGAATGCACCAAGTATTGCTTTAGGTAGTAACCAATTCTCATTGGCAACAAAAGGAAATTCATTAAGAAACAAATGCACATGTTGTTTGAGAAGTTTAGCTCCTGCTTCACGAATAACCTCATAAGTAGTAAGGATATCCTCATCATATAGGGACCTTTGCCCATCATCTTAATGATGGGGACCTCTTTACTTATTGTCCACATTCCACGAATGTGGGGACCCCAAGCCCGTCATCTACATGACGGGGACCTCGAACATGCATAGTCAACACGTGACGAATCCTCCAATATGATTGCATGATGCACATGAACAAAACTTTAAACCATCATACATATGGATGCACGACAACGACATGCATAATTAAACTTATTCATACTTCTAGCATTCCTCATCATTGACATTCATAGCATTCTAGCATCTGTGAATAGCACATTTATTCATAATACTAGCATACATGAACAACCCTTCATGAATAACAATTAATCATATCTCAAATATTTACCATTCTTAGTCATACATATCACACTATCAACCTTGCATGGTTATTACACATCAAAGTACTAGCATCCTCTATCAAACATCCATAGTTATTCTCTCAATCAGAGTACTTACATTCACCAAGATAAATTGGAACTCATCACAATAACATCCATACATAGCTATTATGAGCCAAACACAAACAATACAGAGATACCAAAGATAATTATACGATAACGAATACTTGCCTTAATCAGTGCGAGAACGGTGGACGCGAAGAGGGCGCTGCCCCTGGAATCACGCTCCTACCTGAACATAAAGATAACCCAATCTAAGACCAACATACTAGACCAAAAGCATAAATAACAACACAATTGAACTCACTAAACTTCCAATTTTCCAATCTTCCAATTTCTAGCGATCGCTTTGGTGTTCACTGCGGACAGTCAACTTCTAAAATACATAACTTTCTGCTCAGAGTCCAAATGAAGTGTTCTTGGACTTCATTGAAAGGTTATCAAATTACCCAACTAAACCTAGTTGGTGAGTCCTCCTGATTCGGCCATCTAGTACCACTATCAAGCCAAAAACAGATCATCAATACTCACGCGGGTTCTCTCGACAGCACACTAATACCACCATAACTTTTGCTACGAATGTCCAAATCTTGCGTTTTTATCTCTATAAAAAGGTATGGAAATTACCTACATTTTTAGTTATCTTGAGATCCTCCGATTTCGTCTTTAACTAATAGATTAACTCGTTTTTTCTGATGTCAGATGTTGACAGATTAACCAGACAGCAGCACTAAACAATTCATAACTTTCTAACCGTTAATCGGATTTGGGCGTTCTTGGCGGCCATTGAAAGCTAAGAACAAGACCTACAAAACTCTAGGAGATCAAAACTCCTAATTCGGCCTCTAAACACATGAAACTGACCGCGCAATAATCTAGACAGAACGCAATTTATTAAACCGACGCAAAACAATCTACCAAACGACATCAACCGCAACTACAACGCATCAACCAACGAAGAACATGCGACGTTACCTTGTAGAATCACAGCAAGATGAAGATCTTGCCCCGCGGTTGATCTTCCTTCTTCCATCTCCTTTCTTGACCTACCCACGCCGTTTGTCCTTCTCTTGGCCGGCAGCCACGGGAGGCTTCTTCACCGTAGCGGAGGGCTTCAGAGGGGAGGAGCTGTGCGTGGGGGGAGGAGGTGCAGGGAGGCGGCCAAAGGGAGTGGAGGTGGCGGCCACAAGTGTGGAGGAGGGGAAAGATGGGGCGACTAGGGTTTGGGGTAGGGGTGGCGCCTCCCTATGGCCGCCAGATTCACATGGGCCTAGGCCCAAGCCCAGTTGCCAACTAAATGCGAAAACCCCCTCTCATTTCCTGCTTTGGTGATTTTCTAAAGAACCTCCTCCCGATTAATTAATCTCTCCCGATTAAATAATCTCTCGCATTCAAATGCTTTTCACACTTTCGGGGTATTACATTTCGACTCCCAATAATCTTGACCGGATAGCCCCTACATTCAATCCATCAAAGACTTGAAGACGGGGGGGGCTTACCGATGGCACGTGGTGAAGGACTTCATCACGCGCCGCATTAGAACTTCCTCACACTCGCGCTTGAGCACTTTGGAGTGGAATTAATGAACCTTGGCCCTAATTCCATCACAATGCCTTTCGAGCCATTCCGTAGTAGTACTGGAAAAGCTCAAGGTTCGTCAGAATCCCCAGGTAAGCCTCACACAGATACACGAATACACTCAGCATTGTGATGGAACTAGGGCCAAGGTTCATTAATTTCACTCCAAAGTGCTCAAGCGCGAGTGTGAGGAAGGGGTGGGCAGGTACTCAGGGAAAGAAGACCCGACCAGGGATTACAAGGATGGTAAGTGGAAAACTCACTTTTTGGCTTTGACCTTGGCTAATCCCGATCTGGCCTGCTGATCATGCTATTTGTGTGTACATATCTTCCACAAGCGGAGATTGACGCTCGCGTCAGGCTCATCTGTGAGAAGTTTGTCCAGCGTAGCAGCTCCCCAAATTCTTGCGGTTTTGACCGCAGAAGAAAAAGTGGAGCGCCTAAAGGTAATCGAAAAACGACTTCGTCTTTAGGCACCTATTGTCGTAAAACGATTTACGACTAAAGGATTTGTCGTAGAAAAACTTACGACTTGCGAGCTGGTCGTAGAAGAACTTACGACCAGTTAGTGATCGTTGAAAAACTTACGACCACTTTCTTTTTTTGATTTTCAACAGAAAGTAGGCGTGGAAGACCGCCAAGACGACGAGAAGTCGATTTGGTGGTTATTGGGGCGACAACGCAGCAGAGTCAGCAAAGTCCCCTCCAACCAAAAAGTGTCGACTTGTAAAGGTCGGCGACAAGGGTGGCTCGAGTTCGGCTCCTCCTGCTTCTTTTGCTAAATTTGCTGCAGACTTGGCTGTAGCGAGGAAGAAAGCAGAGGAAGCCGCCTTTGCCCTCAATCGCAAAGCCCCCAAGGTTAAGGTACCCTTCTATTACGACAACAAGTCTTTCGCTATTTCTGCTTCTCGTGGTGGCTTCATAAGGCAGCTAGAAAAGGAGAACTGGAAGAGCTTCATGTCTTTTGTGAAGGAAACTGCTGCACCAGTAGGACCTGAGGTCGAGGGGAGCAGCGCTCTTAAAATGGTCGAGACAGATCTCGGCCACTCGGAGAGTCGGGAAAAGGAGACTCCTGTTCCCCCGATCGAATCTCGATCAACAACGATTGAGAAGAAGTCGAAGAAACCTTCCGTTGGGAAGGTTGCTCCTAAGTTTCAGGTTAGATCCAACGCGCAGAGGTATGTGAAAAATAGAAGTGTAAGAACAGTTTTTACCCTTTATTTTTCACAATTTGACTTACTTTTTGTTTTGCGATCTTAGCCCAACGCCTTCAGCCCCAAGGATGCTTCTATGGAGAAGCCCGCTGTCACCTCTTCAGCCAATGAAGGTGTGACCGGCAAGATGAGTAAGCTCCGCCTACTATTCAGCAGAGGAAGTCGTTGTTTGCAGTCGCTACGACCACAGAGGTAGTCGTAGGGATGGAAGTGGAGGCAAGAGAGGCCATGAGGGAGACATTAGGAGTCGGTGGTGGTGAGAGTTCCGACCACCGTGCTGGTAAGGAGGTTGTTGAGGACGTTCCTTCCGATCCTCCAGGTGGTGTTCCCATCACCAAATCATAGGAAGAAGAGTACTTTAACTTTTGCTCTGATTTCTTTGGCCCTGCTTCTATCGTAGGATCTTCCGCCTACCAATCTCGCGGCCGAGTTCCTCACCCCAGCAGCATTCCCAATTGCGGGGATGTCTTCGATAATGAACGTCTCGAAGGGGTTTGGTGTAAACGAGTCGAGGAGATGGATAGGCTGAAGGATCCATCACAGATAGTCTCCATGTTTGCTTGGTCAAACATGAATGTAAGTATTCATCGATACTTGTGTATGTATGGTTTTATTCCCGTCTCTTATCGTTTTTCTTCCCTGCAGAGAGCCGTGGAACAAGTTGCTACGATTTGCGAGTACAATCGGCAACTTGTCAAACTACGACAAGATAAAGCAGTACTATGCAAACAAGCAGAGAGGTGGTGAGTGACCGATACTCGCAATCGTTTTATTATTTGACTACTTGTTCAGCACTCAGCGGGGGTTGTCGTGGAAAATCTTACGACTTAGTACTGTCGTAGAAAAACTTACGACCAGGAGTAATCGTAGAAAAACTTACGATCATGCGTCAGTCGTAGAAATACTTACAACTGTTTGTCTGTGTATTCATGTCTACCCTTAACCTTTTCAGGTTCAAGAGTGACGAAAAGACCATAGCTAATTCGCTCGACTTCGAAAAAGCCGAGACGAAAAAGCTAAGGGATAAGGCCACCGACCTTCTGAAGAAGCTTCAGGAGGTTAATTCTGCAACTCAGGAATTGCAGGAGAAAATAAACAGTACGTGGAGTCACGACTGCTTTTAATCTTGATCTCCGCCTTCCTAACCTCTCATTCTTTTACAGAAAAAGAAGTCGAAAATAAGGCCCTTCAGGCCGAGGTGGGGACTCTTCGGATCGAGGTTCAGGAGAAGTCCTCGGTTGTCCGCGGGATTTCCCGCATCGCGAAGGAGAAAGATCAAGAAATTGAGAAGTTAGGTTCTCAATTAGTGGGTAAGTAAAACTTTACCTGCTATTAAATCGTTTTATCTTCTCGTAGAATCGTTTCATCTAATCAACCCTCACTCCTTTCAGAGCGATTAGTTGAAATAAAACGACTCCACGAGGCTTCGACTTGTACCCAGGAGGAGATGAAGTCGATGAAGATCAATCTTCAAGACAATATTTCGCTTCTGAACAATGTACTCGATGGGCTTCATGCTGGAAAGGTCGCTCCTCGCGATGGCACGATGGCTGCTCATACGAGTGCCATTGGGGAGCAAGTCGGCACATTGCAAGAGTTGGTGTCTACTCTAAAGACCAACCAGAATGACTCGATAAGGGAAGCGGTCAAAAGAGTTGTGAGCTTCGTTTTAGCAAAGCTTAAAGCCCGTGACCCCAACCTTAATCCTCATTCTATTGAAGCCGACTTCGACTGTATCGAATCTGAAGCAGAACGGTTAATCGAGGAGATGCAGTCGGTCGGCGAGAAGGTCGCGGAGGAGATGCATATAGAGTCTCCATTGTCAGAGTAGTCTGTAATAGGAATCTATAAAGACAAGTCCTTTTGGTGATGTGTAAATTATCATTTCTTCCTTCCTGCAAATTATCTCGTAGAGTTGTTAGTAACTCGTAAGATAATGAAAAAGAGAATAAATAATCAGACCAGATATGTAATTCCTCCTTCCTTCTTCCTTTTCCCTGCGAATCATCTTGTAGAGTAGTTAGTAACTCATAAGATGATAACTCGGAAAAAAAAACTAAGACTAAGAAATGAAGTCATGTTTATAACATTATCCTAGCCCCCGACTATTTACTTAGTTTATTTGAATAAACTAAGGAAATAGTAAAGAAAGGGTTTCTGAAAACAGAGAGGTTTGTTCGACTCATAATTCTCGAGTATCGATTATCTTGCACTAGTCGAAAGAGTGGAAAACGGATCGACGCTAGAAAGTTCCATCTAGTGGGCAGGACCACGTGCAGAAAGAAAAGGCTTCGACTAGGTGATGTTACCATCTCCAACTAGATTAATCAAATCAATAACGACAAGTTGAGTAAAACAAGCATCTAGAGTACCTTTAAAAATTTATTCGACTTTTTCGATGTACCTGATAAGTTCGTCCTGGTAGCAAGAGTAGGAAACGGAACGACGCTAGGAAGTTCCTTCTAGTGGGCGGGACCACGTGCAGAAATGAGAAGCTTTGACTAGGTGTGTTTCTTCCTCCGACTAGTTAAAATCCGATCAAGTTTACCAGAAGTGGTCGAACGAATCTCTGAAGTGCGCTCTTCTTAGAGTATTTTTCAAAATGAATAAATAAACTAAGGTGACATGAATTTGCGAAAAAAAAATTGACCATGTTTCTGAGCCCAAAGAACTTTGTATTGGTAGCAAAAGTTAGGAACAAAGCGATACTAGGAAGCTCCTTCCAACGGGCAGGACCACGTGCAGAGAGGAGAGACTTCGACAAGTTGTTATGTCCTTTCTTCGACCAATATAAAAAGGAAATGAGCGTATGAAAAATGGTCGAAAATAAAAGCAGAATTCAAAGAGAGACAATAAAGATAGAAAGAACCTGATACTTTATTGTCGTAGAAGTTTGTTACACATAAAATTTGTGTAACTGATCAATGTTCTAAGAGTTTGAGAGAACGCGACCATCCTCCATTGTAAGTCATACCGATCCTGGACGCATAACTTCGACCACGGTGTAAGGACCTTCCCACTTAGGGGAAAGTTTGTTCCGATTAGACTGGGATTGGATAAGCCTCAATACCAAGTCACCTACAGCAAGTGATGTGGGCATCCCTAACACTTATACATCTTCTTCTATTGGTGGTGATACACATACTGATATGGACGCCATAAGTGAAGCTACAAATAATACAAGTGCAGAAGTACATGCTGGTCCACTAACTAGAGCAAGAGCTAAACTTCTAAATCAACAGGTGCTTTTGTTTCTTAATGAATCTTCTACTTTCATTGATGAGAATTGGGTACTACCTCATGCAAATATTTTGTGCATTCTCAGGTTTGAACATTGTGAAGCCTTTGGAACCGAGAGGGAGGAGAGGGAGGCCGGAGCCAAAGCAATGGAGGAGAAGCTCACGTGGGTCAAGCAAGAGGAGAAAAGCCCAAGCATTCAAGTCCAATTCGGATCTTCCACAAGTCCAACTGAATTCATCTCGGAATCAACTCGAATTCAATTCGGATTCGGTTGGGACAGCCCAACAGCCCTGTAATAAAAGGCCATAACTTTTACATAAGGAGTCCGATTGGGGTGTTCTTGGACTTGTTTGAAAGCTTATTCCAAGGCCCACACAATGGGTATGACCCCAACTTCAGAAGACGCAGGCCGCTACCGCTATGACCAAACAATGTGACGGGTTTAAGTTAGGTTTTCCTTTTTGTGTGTTTTTTGGTCTTAGCCGAATTAGAGTTTGATTCGGCGTGTGTAGCCGGCCTTAGGCCGTGCGTGAGTCGTGGATGGCGCCTTAAGTACCCTTGGCCCTCCATTATATCCATTAGACCAGTTTATGCATAAGATTGAAACATAGCTATTGCTTGTTCTTTCGACACCAGAGTTCATGCGAGGACTTTGAGAGAGGACTAGGCGATTTATTGTTTTGTTCTTGAAAAGCATCTAGGCCCCTAAAAATATGTTTTGGTAATTTATGATAATAAGTGAAATTTATGATAATATGTGAAAATGGGACTTATTGGTTTGTTGAGTTTTACAAGGACTAGTCCCATTGGAAAATATGATCTTGAAGATGCATGCTAAAAGTTCTATGAAGATCAAGTACAGCTCAAGGATAAGGTACAAGTGGTTTCGAAATTATTTTTTTTTTACCGGTCTGAGGAGAAATAGATGGAAGACCGGATTATAGGTTAAATGTCGTACTATTAAGAGGGATCATGTCCTGTAGCTTGAAGACATGTCTTGTGCTTTATGGATCAATTTAGGATTATGCATGCATAAGGATTCTCTCTAAATCAAAATTGTGCAATCGTCGGGACAATCGGTAGTACCTGGCATTGTTCGTAGCGGTACTACCGCACTCGGTTGTTCGGCCATTAGTTGGCGGTATGTTTTTCGAGAGTCTATTTTCTGGTTTCGTGCCAAAACCTAAGCGCGGTAGTACCGCTTGATGTTCATGCGGTATGACCGATATACGGTAGTACCGCGGTGTTAAGCGGAACTACCGCATGCCGGTTATTCGAATGAGCGGTATATTTTTCCGAGAGCACCCTTTCTTTCTCTCCTTGGAAACGGTAGTACCAAGACTCACCTTGCGGTATGACCGCTCGCGATAGTACCGCTTCGTCGCTTGGCGGTAGTACCGCTCGCGATATAAACGGCTATGTCGAGTCATTTAATGCGCCTGTTATAGCCGTTCTGTCCGAGTGGTTGGAGAAGTGCGGTAGTACCGCCTTGCATGGCGGTAGTACCGCATATGGAAAAAAGGTTTTTCTTCTCCAACGGCTCTAATTGTTGTTGGGGTATAAATACTTCCCACTGCTCAGGACAGTGCTAGACCACATTTAACATCTTTAGAGCCTTGTGCATTCATTCAACTCCTCAAACTCATTTTGTTCACTCTTTGGAAGGTTGTTGAGCTCATTCAAAGTGCATTCATCATTCTAGTTGATCCTATTGCACTTGACGTGCGTCAGCGAAGGTCTTGGTTTGTTACTCTTGGAGTTTTGCCGAACTCCTAGACGGCTTAGCGGTGATTGCACGGTGATCTCTTCAAGAAGATTGTGAAGAGGCCCGGTGCCCATTTTGTGAGTGGTTTGGTGTTCACCATCTCCGAGTGGAGGAAGAACAACCAATAGTGATCTAGGAAAGGCTTAATTGGTGGAGCCGGCTTGATTGGTTCAAGCTCCTCAACGTGGACTAGTGAAGACCGCAAGTCTTCGATACCACGGAAAACATCGTTGTCTCTTTGTGGTTATTCCTAGTCTTTACTCTTCCGCATTTATATTTCTAGCTTGATCTTTGTGCTTGTATTCCTTAGCTAGGAGTATAACTTGTTTAGATTAAATTGTTAATTAGCTTAACTCACACATTTGTGAAAAAGTTTTAAAACCTCCTATTCACCCCCCTCTAGTCGGTTATCCTTGATCCTACAAGTGGTATCAGAGCTCGGTCTATCAATTTGTTAGACTTTACCGTCTAAGAGAGAAAGGATGGCTAGTGAGGTTATGCATATAGGAAAGGCTCCCTTGTTTGATGGCTCAAATTATTCTTATTGGAAAATTAGAATGTCTATTTTCTTAAAAGCCATGAGTCCAAACATATGAAAAATTGTAAATGAGGGTTACGTTATGCCTCTTGATCCAACAATCCTCACGGTTCAAGATGAACGTAATGCTCATTTAGATGCTCAAGCTATGAATGCTCTCTTTGGTGCTTTGAACGGATGAGTTCAATAGGGTGAGCAATTTGAAACCGCTCATGCTATTTGGACTACCCTCTCCAAATTCATGAGGGCACATCCACAGTCAAAGAAGCCAAATTGCATAGGCTTGGATTAAATATGAGACATTCATAATGTTGCCTCATGAAAACATCACCGAGATGTACTCAAGACTCAACAACATTGTGAATGAACTCAAAGGCCTTGATACTAACCTTCTTGATGTTGATGTTGTGCGCAAAATACTTAGGGCCCTTCCGGATAAATATGAGACGTTGGTGACATTATTTCTCAACTCTCCCGAGTTGCCAAGAATGACACCAACCGGACTTTTGGGTAACCTCATCACTAACGAGCTATACAAGAAGGACAAGGAAGAGCTATTGGAATCATCTTTATCTAAGAAGAAAATTACCGCTTTCAAAGCTAAAGCGGAATCAAGTGATGGTGAAGATGAAGAAGAAGACTCGGATGAGGAGTACGCTCTTCTTGTGAGGAAAATGAAGAAATTCATGAGAAGACGCCCACATCGAAACTTCAACTTCAACAAATTCAAGAAAGGGCAATCCTCAAGTGACAACAAGCGATATAGCAACATTCGTTGTTATGGATGTGATGAGAAGGGGCACATAATCTCAAATTGCCCCAACAAGAAGGATGACAAAGATAAATCATCAAAGAAGAAAGAATTCGATGGAAAGAAGCTTTTCAAAAGGCTTCACAAAAAGGGCAAAAATGAAGCTCATATTGGAGAATGGGATTCCGACGAAGAATATTCGGATTCCGATTCCGAATCAAGTGATGAAGAGTCTTCTAAGAAAAGAGGACTTGTCGGCATGCCATAAAGGAAGCTCCATCACTCTTCTCGTCTCCTACATGTCTTATGGCAAAAGGAGATAAGGTAAAATCCTTTGATGATGATGCTCCTTCATATGATGAACTAATGGACATGGTAGAAGATTTAAATGAATATGTTGGAAAGGAGAAATCTAAATTTAAAGTCTTAAAAAGGGAGTATATTTCTCTAAAAGACTCTTATGAGGAGCTAAAGGAAGCTCATGATTCTCTCCTCCCAAAGATATAAAAATCACATTCAAATATTGGTATTACGTGTGATTTAATAAATGAGATGCATAGAGTAGAAAGTATGCCAAATGCAAAATTCATGTCTAGTACTTCTACTTCTTGTGATGATTTGCTATCCATGCCTTGTTACTCAAATAATGATTCAATTGCAAATACTTGTGATCCTTTGTTAATTGTTGAAAATCATGAGTTAAAAGAGCAAGTCACCAAGCTAAGCAAGAGCTTAGAAAGATGCTTCAAGGGTAAAGCAACCCTTGACAAATTATTGAGTGAGCCAAGATGCTCATTCAATAAGGAAGGACTTGGGTATGTACCCAAGAAAGGTAAGAAACCGGTTAACAAGCCTCCAAGGTTTATTAAGCAAAATGGTAAATATTGCAATAAATGTGGTAAGGTGGGACACATGTCAAATACTTGTTTAAATATTAATGTTAAAACCTATGGCATTTATGATTCTTGCTACATGCTTAAGAAATCCATTGATGGTAAAATAATTGCAAGATTTATTGGCACTTCGATTTTAGGCGCTAAAAAGAATGCTATTTGGGTGCCTAAAATCTTGGTCACTAATCTCCAAGGACCCAAACAAATTTGGGTACCTAAAAGAAATTGATTCTTGTTTTGTAGGTGAACTACAAGACCGGTGGAAAACATTGGGTGCTTGATAGTGGATGCACTCAACACATGACCGGTGATAGAAAAATGTTCACCACATTCGAGAACGTAAAAGGAAGTGACAAGATCACCTTTGGAGATAATAGTAAAGGAAAGGTAATAGGATTGGGTAAATTGCTATCTCAAATGACCTTTCCATTTCGAATGTATCTTTAGTTGAATCACTTAATTTCAATTTATTATCCGTTGCCTAAATTTGTGATCTTTATTTAATTTGCTCCTTCTCAAATGAAGGTGTGTCAATTTCAAGTGTAAAGGATAATGCTTTAGTTTTCAAAGGCTTTAGATTTGGAAATCTTTACTTGGTTGATTTTTCCACAAATGCTTCATGCTTACAAACTTGTTTAATTGCAAAAACTTCCTTGGGTTGGCTTTGGCATAGAAGGCTAGCTCATGTTGGCATGATTCAACTTAAAAAGCTTTTCAAACATGATCTAGTTGTTGGCTTGAAAGATGTGAAGTTTGAGAAAAATCGACTTTGTAGTGCTTGTCAAGCCGTAAACAAGTCGCAAGCTCTCACCCTTCCAAGAGTATCATGTCAACCTCTAGACCATTGGAACTCTTACATATGGATTTGTTTGGGCCAACAACCTATAAGAGTATCGGAAATAGCTATTGTTTAGTCATCGTAGATGATCACTCTAGATATTCATGGGTGTTCTTTCTAGATGACAAGAGCGAAACCTCCAAATTTTCAAAACTTTGCTAAAAGGGCTCAAAATGAATTTGATTTCAAAATAAAGAAAATCCGTAGTGATAATGGTTAGAGTTCAAAAATACTAAAGTTGAAGACTTTTGTGATGAACTTGGAATAAAGCACCAATTTTCCACGACCTACACTCGGAGCAAAATGGAGTTGTAGAAAGGAAAATCGTACATTAATTGAAATGGCTAGGACAATGCTTGATGAATATAATACTTAGATAGTTTTTGGATGAAGCAATTAACACCGCTTGTCATGCCATAAATCGTCTCTATTTGCATCGCTTTTGAAAAGACTTCCTATGAACTCCTTGTTGGAAGAAAACCGAACATCTCTTATTTTGAGTTTTGGTTGTAAGTGTTACATTTTGAAGAAAGGTGTTCGTCTTTCAAAATTTGATAGTCGTTGCGATGTTGGCTTCTTACTTGGGTATTCATCTAATAGTAAAGCATACCGTGTCTTCAACAAAACTCCGGTTTAGTTGAGGAAAGACATGATGTGCAATTTGATGAAACTAATGGCTCTCAAGAAGAGCATGAGAATTTGGATGATGTAGGTCACGAAGCACTAAGAAAAGCAATGGAATAAATGCAAATAGGTGACATCAAGCCAGAAAATAATCCATCATCTTCCACTCAAGTTGAGCCTCCCACCTCTTCCTCAAGTCAAATACAACTAAATGGAGAGGACAATAAGGAAGATGATCAACCATCAAACCTACCACCAAGAATTCACAATGCAATTTCAAAAGATCATCAATAAATCAAATATTGGGTGATGTAAGTAAGTGTTCAAACTCGATCTCGTGTTGCTTCATTTTGTGAACATTACTCTTTTGTCTCTTCACTTGAGCCAAAGAATATAGATGAAGCACTTGAAGATCCGGATTGGATGATTGCAATGCATGAAGAGCTCAATAATTTCATTGAAACGAAGTTTGGACATTAGTGGATAGACCCAAAGAACACAATATCATTGGTACAAGATGGGTGTTTAGAAACAAGCAAGATGAAAATGGCATGGTAGTAAGAAACAAAGCAAGATTGGTCGCACAAGGTTTTCACAAGTCGAAGGTTTGGATTTTGGTGAAACTTTTGCTCCGTAGCTAGACTTGAGTCAATTAGTATACTACTTGCTTTTGCATCATGCTTTGATATTAAATTATTTCAAATGGATGTCAAAAGTGCTTTCCTAAATGGAGAAATATCCGAACTTGTGTTTGTTGAACAACCACCCGGTTTGAAGATCCTAAGAATCATAATCATGTCTATAAACTCTCCAAGGCGCTCTATGGTCTTAAACAAGCTCCTAGAGCATGGTATGAACGCCTCAGAGAGATTTTCTAGTTTCAAAAGGGTTCAAAATTGGGAAAATTGATTCAACTTTGTTCACCAAAATCTTAGATGATGATTTCTTTGTATGTCAAATTTATGTTGATGATATCATTTTGGATCTACTAATCAAGACTTTTGCAAAGAATTTGGTGATATGATGTCTAGGGAATTTGAAATGTCCATGATTGGAGAGCTTAGCTATTTCCTTGGACTTCAAATCAAGCAACTCAAAGATGGAACTTTTGTAAGTCAAACAAAGTATGCAAAGGACTTGATCAAGAGATTTGGCATGGAAGATGCAAAACCTATCAAGACTCCATGGCAACCAACGGTCATCTCGACCTTAATGAGGGAGGTAAATCGGTAGATTTAAAGCTTTATAGGTCTATGATTGGTAGTTTACTTTATCTTACCGCATCTAGGCCCGATATCATGTTTAGTGTTTGCATGTGTGCGGTTTCAAGCATCTCCAAAGAGTGTCATTTAATGGCCGTAAAAAGAATACTAAGATATTTAAAGCATTCCTCTAGCATTGGCCTATGGTTCCCTAAAGGTGCTAAATTTGATTTAATTGGATACTCGGACTCGATTATGCGGGTTGCAAAGTGGATAGAAAAAGCACCTCGGAAATTGTCAATTCTTAGGGAGATCTTTAGTATCATGGTCATCCAAGAAACAAAACTCCATAGCTTTATCCACCTGAAGCCGAATATGTCTCGCGGGTAGTTGTTGTGCTCAATTGCTATGGATGAGGTAAACCACGATGGATTATGGAATTAAAATTAATAAAATGTCTCTTTTGTGTGATAATGATAGTGCGGTGAAAATAGCAAATAATCCTGTTCAACACTCAAGAACCAAGCATATCGACATTCGCCACCATTTCTTGAGAGATCATGTGGGCAAGGGAGACATTGAAATTAGCCACATCCGAACCGAAGATCAATTAGCGGACATTTTCACCAAACCATTAGATGAAGGCCGGTTTTGCAAATTGAGGAATGAATTAAATGTCATAGACTATTCAAACATTTGTTGAAACATTTGCCTCATGCATTGTGTTTGATTTGATGTTATTCAAAAGCTTTCGGTAAGAAAAATATTTTCAAAATATTATAACGATTATCTATGTTCATAAAAATTATGTTCTTGTATAGACATTAGTCTATTCTATGCATAATGATCCCTAATGACTCTTAAATTGATTGCAAAACTAAGGGTCATTTGCAAATAATCTCATCTCATCTTTATCCAGAACTGTTTTTGAAGTTCCGGGATAATCAGTATGACTGGCGGGTTATGTGCAGTATGGCCATGATGCGGTACTACCGCACAAAAACCACAGATACTACCGCTTATGTATTACCGACGGCCAAAAGGCGGAACTACATGATCGATTTGAAAGAAAAGTAACCCTGCAGGTCATTTTCTCCGTGTCTCTTTTCTTTTCTCTCTCTTCTCTTTCTCTCCGAAAATCCTCTCTCCCAAAACTCCTTTCCACTCGGTTGTTTCTCAAATCTTGGTGAACCCTTGCATCTCTAGGGTTTAACTCCCCATCTCTCAAGGTAAAACATCCTTAAATCCTCGTTTCTGGTTTGATTCAAACCCTAGGTCACTTTCTAGTTGATTTGAAATGCGGATGTTTTTGTGTGATTCTAGTTGGGCAAAATAGCAAGATTGGTGTTTAATGATGTTAGTACATCTATTTCTTGGATTCAAACCAAAGAAACATCAATTTTGGTTAGATTCATCGCCCGAGTCGCGATGCAAAAAAGCGATCGCTGCGTTCATCTGTGCGAATTAGGGAGCAGTAATACCGGCCAGACAATGGCGGTACTACCGCACCTCGGTACTACCGGCTGAGGAACTGCGGTACTACCGATTTTACTGACAAAACAGAAAATCATTCAAATTCAAATTAACTCCAGATTGCTTGATCTTTTGAACTTCTTGTAACCTATCCTCTCTTTGTAAAGATGCCGAGGACAAGATTGGGAACTCGTCAAGGGCAATCTTCCTCTCTACCTTCTGCAGGCCCTTTGGATGATCCATCGGGCTAAGGAAAAGGGCTCGCAGCAGATGGCTCGAAAGTGAGGAAGGATCTCTTCCACATGAGTCGTTCGATTCCGAGCGACACGTAAGAAGAAACCAGAGCTCAATCGGATGAAGAGATGGAAGATCCAGAAGAACCTCAAATTGATCTCAGGCTCATATCAGCTGATGATTATGCAATCTTGAGACACAAAGATCAATATCTTCTGCCCTCCAACTCAATCAATCCCATATTCCACACCAAGTTCCAGGAGCAAGTCTATGAGCGATTTATGATCATCACAGAAGTTTGCAGATCATAAATGCATAAAGTGGTCACACATAAACTCCCTAGAAAAATATGATGGAGTGTATCGTCTTTTTAAGAAGTTGGTCTTCATGATTTTGTGGCTCTCGAAATGACTATGATGAAGAAATCATAAGACAATTCTATGCTACTTTGTATGTATCTCCTGACTTTAAGAAAATGAAGTGGATGACAGTTACACGGTATGTGGAGTGCACTAAGGGTGATTTTGAGCGTGTACTGAGGATGCATTCTGGAAATTGGGATAAGCTTTTTGACAGACCAGCTCTACTTGTTCCTGCCTGGACAGAGTTTTATGATCAGAATGTCAGGTACACTCCAGGGAAAATTCATGGCCTACTACCTATTCCCAGTTTGATTAATAGGATTATTAATCACACTTTTCTTCCCAAGAGTGGTAATTTTGATGCTGTTCGAGGACATGTTTGGAATATCATTGATAATATTATGCATGGAAGAAAGTTTGATGTTGTGGATGTCATCATCAGGGGGATTGTCTCTTCTAAGAATGACAGGGTAAAGCGGATTTATCATGCTCCTTACATCATGGCCCTAATTCTTAGTAAGATTGAATATCAGGGTGGTTTGGGATCACCTCATAAGTTTTACAAACCCAGAGAAAATCCCCCCCATTCGATTTCAGGCACAGCAAGCACAACAAGAAGAAATTGCCCCAGAGGAGGCAGCTGCAGAAGGCTCTCACAGTCAAGCTACTCTTGCTCTGATTCTTACCACTCGGACTCTCATTCGAATAATCGATGCGCTTGAAAGTCTCTCGGCAGGGAGATGAGGACGTTCTTACAGACTTTTGAGTGAGACTAACAACAGACTTGCCGTCCCGACAGAGACGCTTGACTCTATGGAGCAGCGTCTTCCACCTCTTCCACGTCCTTCGTCTCCAATACGGTTCAGCGTCGTCGCCCTCATCTCTGTTTCCCAGTCTCTCCGGCTCCAACCGGCCGGCTCCGCTTCTCAGATCCCGCGCCTTTTCCCCAGATCTCTTGACTCCAGCGTCTTGACTCCTGCCCCTCAGATCCACCGCTTGATGTTTGTTTTGGTACTTTGATGCCAAAGGGGAGAAGTAGAAAGTAGCTTTAAGGATTATGGGTGTCAGACTTTATAGTCTTTTGATGATTTATTAATGTTTTATTATTTGCCTGTAATGACTTCATCCTAATATTACCTTGTTCAGAACTTGTTGGTTGTAATTTCTTATATGACAATTCCTTATCATTGCAAGTTGTTTCCTCAGTTCCAACAAGTTAAAAGAAACTCTGCCAAAATTTTGTCATAATTCTCTTCATGTGCTCTCAAAATGTTCTATCTATTTCATGCACATGTTTAGGGGGAGCTTTCTTTGTGTTAAGTCATCAAAAGAATATACACTTGTTTCACAATCTTGGATATTTTCAAAACTCCTCTTCTCACACATTAACTAGGTTGTCATCAATTACCAAAAAGGGGGAGATTGAAAAGCATCTAGGCCCCTAAAAATATGTTTTGGTAATTTATGATAATATGTGAAATTTATGATAATATGTGAAAATGGGACTTATTGGTTTGTTGAGTTTTACAAGGACTAGTCCCATTGGAAAATATGATCTTGAAGATGCATGCTAAAAGTTCTATGAAGATCAAGTACAGCTCAAGGATAAGGTACAAGTGGTTTCGAAATTATTTTTTTACCGGTCTGAGGAGAAATAGATGGAAGACCGGATTATAGGTTAAATGTCGTACTATTAAGAGGGATCATGTCCTGTAGCTTGAAGACATGTCTTGTGCTTTATGGATCAATTTAGGATAATGCATGCATAAGGATTCTCTCTCTAAATCAAAATTGTGCACTGTCAGGACAATCGGTAGTACCGGCATTGTCTGTGCGGTACTACCGCACTCCGGTTGTTCCGGTCATTAGTTGGCGGTATGTTTTTTACAGAGAGTCTCTTTTCGGTTTTGGTGCCAAAACCTAAGCGCGGTAGTACCGCCGATGTTCATGCGGTATGACCGATATACGGTAGTACCGCGGTGTTGCGGAACTACCGCATGCGGTTATTCGAATGAGAAGCGTATATTTTTTCGAGAGCACCCTTTCTTTCTCTCCTTGGAAACGGTAGTACAAGACTCACCTTGCAGTATGACCGCTCTGCGTAGTACCGCTCGTCGATTAAGCCATGTAGTACCGCTCTGGCGAATAAAGCGGCTATGTCGGTCATTTAATGCGCTCGTTATAGCCGTTCTTGTAGAGTGGTTGGAGAAGTGCGGTAGTCGCTTCCTTGCATGGCGGTAGTGCGCATATGGGTAGCGAGTTTTCTTCTCCAACGGCTCTAATTGTTGTTGGGGTATAAATACTTCCCACTGCTCAAGGACAGGTGCTAGACCACATTTAACATCTTTAGAGCCTTGTGCGTTCATTCAACTCCTCAAACTCATTTTGTTCACTCTTTGGAAGGTTGTTGAGCTCATTCAAAGTGCATTCATCATTCTAGTTGATCCTATTGCACTTGAGTGTCGTCAGCGAAGGTCTTGGTTTGTTACTCTTGGAGTTTTGCCGAACTCCTAGACGGCTTGGCGGTGATTGCAGTGATCTCTTCAAGAAGATTGTGAAGAGGCCGGTGCCCATTTGTGAGTGGTTTGGTGTTCACCATCTCCGGAGTGGAGGAAGAACAACCAATAGTGATCGAGGAAAGGCTTAATTGGTGGAGCCGGCAGATTGGTTCAAGCTCCTCAACGTGGACTAGTGAAGACCGGCAAGTCTTCGATACCACGAGGAAAACACCGTTGTCTCTTTGTGGTTATTCCTAGTCTTTACTCTTCCGTATTTATATTTCTAGCTTGATCTTTGTGCTTGTATTCCTTAGCTAGGAGTATAACTTGTTTAGATTAAATTGTTAATTAGCTTAACTCACACATTTGTGAAAAGTTTTAAAACCTCCTATTCACCCCCTCTAGTCGGTTATCCTTGATCCTCTGATTCGCACTTGAGGTCAAGCCGCGTTCCATTGGGAATTGGGGACTTGGTGTTCGCTCGTTCGTGGTATCGCGACGAACGATTACCCTGTGCTTTGGGCGTTTCAGAAGAGTTGAGGTTCGTGCATTGGCGCGAGTGTTCCAATTAGCGACCGTCTACTTGCGCATCAACTATCCACGGTTCCTCACTTCGAGAAGATCGGGCCTCCCCGTATCATGTGGTATCGATTCTAGGTTTACTCGGTGAGAATTTCTTTACCCGTAGTTAGATTATTTTTACGTCTATCGCCCAATAAACCGAAAATTGCAATACCAAAACCGTAGTTTAATCTGTTATTTCTTGTGCGTTTAGTTAAGTTTTCATCCATTAGAGTTTTGTTTTAGTGCTGATCCATGTGTTTTCCTTTTGCGTTGCTTAATCGTTGTAAAAAAAACTGCTGCTTGAACTCCTCAATTAGCACCCAAAAAGAGTATTTCACATCCACTTTAGCCTACTGTCTTGTGGTCGGCCAACCCGTGCGCCGTCGACAGCTTGGCCACGCGGATTGGAAACCCTTACTTCCTTTTGGTATTCGAATCGGTCCTACAAGTGTCCCTTCCGAATTCCATTGGGGAAGTAGAGTCCGAGTCCATCTCTTGGGAAGTTCCTATCCGAGTCCACTGGAGTTCGGGCCTCTACTTCTTCATTGGTCAAACCACTTATATCCTTTCATCTTGAGACTAGCTTTTGATACTGCGTAAGCCATCGGGCACACGCGCAGCAACTTCGACCCCAAAAAAGGTCGTTTAGGGCCTCAAAACGGGCCCGCAAACCGAGAAAAATTCAAGTTTCTCCGAATTCGCTCAAAATTCACAGCCCCTCTCTACATGTGATTCTAAGGTTCCCCGTGAAGACGCCATCCTTTTTCGAGTTGATCCGCGCCTAATTTGGGCTGCTCTGATGCATGGGTCATAGTTTCACTGTGTTTTCAATTTTCTTTGAGCAATCTTGTGCCCTAGTGTATTTTATTGCAATTGGCTAGCGTCTATCCTTGTACTTGGTGCAAAACGAGCTTGTTTTATCTCTATTTCCGTTTGAGCTCATTCCTTTGTTTGCATTAAGTCTTATTTATATTTGCGTGTGCGTTCATACACTTCGCTTAAACCTTTTGGATCAGCACATAGGCAAAATACTCTAGGTTGGATCATTACTTAGCTTTACAATACCTTGAATATCATATTGCATAGGATATACACATACCTATCCAAGCTCCACCTACACCCGCTTGTGTACTCCCTTGCTCTTGGTTACGCTCATACATTACCGGGTTAAGGTCGTTCGCTGTCACAACTGTCGATTTGCCATCCTTGATTCACTTTGAGCAGTAAGCTTGCCTTGTTTTGGGATGTGAGTTGCGGCGTAGTAGAGAGAGCTTTGTTTTACTAACCCGTATATAACCTCGTTTCTTGTTTGTGAGTTGTTGCCATGTCGAGTCACGAGGAGGATCCACCTAATCCGGGCGCGTTCACGTGGATGAGTACACTCGGTTGCGCGAGATGCTACAAAACAACTTCATGATGGTGACAATGGCGTGCGCGATGAGCTCGGGAAGTTCGAGCTGGGTGAACACTCTCGGGAGGAGGTCACACAATTACGTCGCCATCAACAATAACTTCTCCAGAGCTACGCGCCATGTTCGCACAACACAATCTGCGTGGGGTTGCGCAAGCTGATGACACGAGTGTGCACGGCCCTCCGACCGTTTGCACAATGAGACCGAGGAGGCGTGCTATTCGTGTGGATGAGGAGCGACGCCGCGGCAGAGCGCGCGCGCATGGCGGTGCACCAAACGTCGGGATGGCGCCGCGGCACGCCTCAGCACATGGGCGTGGCGAGGCACGCAGCGGCGGTGGAGGCGCACCACAGGCTGTCCACGGAGGAGGTGTACATCGTGCACCTCGTAGCTAGGTTGATGAGGTCGAGCAATGGGATGACGATTTCCCCGTCGATGACGATGACCGAGAGCGCCACCACCGCAACAACGTGCAGCGTCCTCGACATGACGACGCCGAGGATTTTGTCGCTAAGCCCAAATTTACTCTCCTATATTTTCGTGTGGTACGGATGTCGAACAATACCTCACTTGGGAGTGAAAGTTGATAAGTTGTTTCGGATGAACAACTATTCCAATGAGAAGAAGTCGTTGCTTGCGTCCAATGGCTTGGATGATTATGCCACACATTGGTGGGAAGCGGTTCATCCGTAGCGCATGGGCGTCATGAGTTGCCGATTATCACCTGGGAGCAGATGAAGCAGCATTTGCAGGCACGCTTTGTACCTCGCCACTACAAGCGTTCACTATTTGAGAAGTTAACAGGAATGCGACAAGGTATGAGATCAATTGATGAATATCATAAGGACATGGAGACTATCGTGATACATGCAGATGTCCGCAAGAATAAAGAACGGACCATGGCGAGATTTCTAGTGGCATGAATCATCTTTGTCAGCGCATTGTCAATCACCATCCCTATAATGATATGATTGAGTTTTTGCACCAAGCACGCGGCCGGCGACAAGTGATTGAAGACGACGATTATTGCTCGTTCACGTTCTTCACCGATCCGGACAGCCATATAACAATAGCCACCAAGCAGAGCACTCCTCCGCGGAAGCAATTCGGCAATGCGTAGTTCCGCAAGTAAGAAGTGGAGAGTACATCATCAACGGTGCGTCGACTGCGGCGCCCACGCTAGTGCGACCTCGTCTATGGGGTCAACGGGGCGTTCACGTGACATCATTTGCCACAAGTGCAAGGGTGTTGGCCATTTTGAGGGGGCGCCCAAATGTCGAACTATGCTTATCACCGAAGATGGCGGTTATGTTTCAAATTAGTGATGATGAGTCGCTCGATGCCTGACCGATCTTGCACACCGATGACATAGAGCAATGTGAGTGCGATCCTGAGTTCCCTAACACTAAGCAGTATTCTATTGTTTGCACACCCAAGGTGCTTAGTGTGATGCCATCACCGTCACTCGAGCAGCGGTGCAATTTATTTCAGACTTGGGCAAAACTTGATAAGGGTAAGGTGTGCAAAGTGATTATTGATGGTGGGAGTTGTCACAATTTGGCCAGTAAGGATATGTGTCATAAGTTGGGTTTGAAGTACTTGCAGCATCCACGTCCTTGTCATGTGCAATGGTTGAGCGACAAAGAGGAAGTGAAGGTGAACTATATGGTGCGTGTGACGTTTTCTATTAGGAAGTACACCGACACTGTGGACTGCGATGTAGTGCCTATGACGGTGTGTCACTTGCTCTTGGGACGGCCATGGCAATATGACCGTCCTGCTATTTACGATGGGCGTACAAATCGCTACATATTTCGATGGAACAATATGTATATCATCTTGAAGCCGCTTACACCGCAACAGATTGTGAATTCTTCAATGCAGAAAATTGAGATGCATGTTGAGACTACCAAAGAGCGAGAGAAGAATTTAGTGATGTTAGCCACCAAATCAGAGATGAGAGAATTCAGCGAAGATCCCAATTTGGTGCACTTTGTACTATTGTACAAAGACGCCTTGCTTTCGACTAACGACTTGTCTTCCTAGTGGTGTTGCTTGTGTTTTGCAGGACTTTGACATCTTTCAATGAGGTACCGGTGGGCTACCACCAATCCGTGGGATAGAACATAAGATCGACTTGATTCCAAGAGCGTCGCTGCCGAACCGACCACCGTACCGCACCAATCCCGATGAAACAAAGGAAATTCAGAAACAAATACAAGAGCTTCTCTCCAAAGGGTATGTACGTGAAAGCTTAAGCCCTTGTCTTTTTCTCGTTATTTTAGTTCCTAAGAAAGATGGTTCATGGCGTATGTGCGTAGATTGTCGAGCGATTAATAATATCACAATTCGATATCGTCATCCTATACCTCGCTTAGATGATATGCTAGACGAATTGAGTGGTGTCTTTGTTATTTTCTCCAAGATAGATTTTGCAGATGGTTACCATCAAATTAGGATGCATGAAGGGGATGAGTGGAAAACAGTATTTAAAACAAAATTTAGGTTGTATGAGTGGTTAGTCATGCCTTTTGGTTTAACTAATGCAACTAGTACTTTCATGCGCTTAATGAATCATGTTTTAAGGCATTTGATTGGTAAATTTGTGGTTGTGTACTTTGATGATATTCGATTCTGACAATGACTGAATCTGAACACATAGACCATCTTAGACAAGTTCTGCAAGTTTTGTGTGAGGCTAGGTTATTTGGGAACTTAGAGAAGTGCACTTTTTGCAAAGATCGTGTCATCTTTTTGGGCTATGTTGTTTCTGCACAGGGAGTTGAAGTAGATGAGTCTAAAATTGAAGCGATCAAAATTGGCCAACTCTTGTGAACGTAAGTCGATTAGAAGCTTTCATGGTCTCATTTGGTTTTTATCGGCGCTTTGTGAAGGATTTTAGCACCCATTGCCTCTTTGAATGAACTTACTAAAAATGGTGTTGAATTTGTGTGGGGGTAGCGCAAGACAATGCTTTATTGAACTTAAGAAACGCTTGATGAAGCATCGATTACTTGTTTTACCTGATTTCACTAAAATTTTTGAAATTGAGTGTGATGCTAGTGGATTGGGTATTGGCGGTGTTTTGATGCAAGAGGGTAGACCGGTAGCTTATTTTAGTGAGAAACTGAATGGTGCTCAATTGAATTATCCGGTCTATGACAAAGAGCTTTATGCGTTAATGCGTGCGTTAGAAACTTGGCAATACTATTTATGGCCTAAAGAGTTTATTATTCATTCTGATCATGAGGCATTGAAGTATTTAAAAGGCCAAGCAAATCTAAACCGTAGACATGCCAAATGGGTCGAATTCATTGAGTCGTTTCCTTACATTGTGAAATACAAGAAGGGAAAGGAAAATGTGGTAGCTGATGCTCTTTCTAGGAAAAGTGTGCTTTTAACTCAATTAGGAGTGCAAGTTCCTGGTTTAGAGAGTTTGCGTGATTTATATGCTCATGACCATGATTTTTCCGTTCCTTACGCACATTGCAAAGAGGAAAAGATCGAGATAAATTTCACATCCATGATGGGTTTTGTTTCGCACTAACAAATTATGTGTTCCAGAATCCTCCGTGCGTTTGTTATTCTGCAGAATCACATGCGGTGGATTGATGGGACATTTTGGACGTGGGAAGACGTTGTCTATCTTTGGCGATCACTTTTATTGGCCTAAGATGAGGCGAGATGTGGAGAGGTATGTGCAGCGATGCATTACTTGCCACAAAGCGAAATCGAAGTTGAATCCACACAGTTTGTATACCCCTCTACCTGTTCCCAATGCACCATGGGAGAATATTAGTATGGATTTTGTTTTAGGACTACCTAAGACTAAGAGGGGGAGCGATTCTGTTTTTGTCGTTGTGGATCGTTTTTCGAAGATGGCACACTTTATTCCGTGCCACAAGAGCGACGATGCGTCGCATATTGCTAACTTGTTTTTCAGGGAGATTGTGAGGCTACATGGCGTGCCATGCACTATTGTGTCAGATCGCGATGTGAAGTTCGTGAGCTACTTCTGGAAGACGCTTTGGGGTAAAGTGGGGACGAAGTTGTTATTCAGCACAACTTGTCATCCCCAAACTGATGGTCAAACGGAGGTGGTGAACCGCACACTTTCGATGCTACTCCGGACTATGATCAAGAAGAACCCAGTGAGTGGGAGGATTGTTTGCCGACGTGGAATTCGCATAATCGGGCCGTGCACTCCACTACGCAGATTGTGTCCTTTTGAGGTGGTGTATGGCTTCAAACCCTTTACGTCGCTTGATTTCTTTGCCACTTCCAAGTCAACACCATGTTCATATGGAGGCGTCAAGCGAGCTGAATATATGAAGAAATTGCATCTAAAAACTAAAGAAGAGATAGAGCGCAAGGTCAAGTCCTATCTTTGAGAAGCGAACAACAAGAGGAAGAAGATGATTTTTCAACCGGTGATTTGGTTTGGGTACACTATCGCAAGGATCATTTTCCGAGCAACGCAAGTCCAAATTGTTGCCGCAAGGTGATGGACCTTTCAAGGTGCTTGCGAAGATCAACGACAATGCCTACAAGATAGAGCTTTCCGCGATGACTATGGTGTGAGCTCTACGTTCAATGTCGCCGATTTATCACCTTTCTTTGGTGGTGATGATCCAGTGTCGAGGACGACGCCTTTTCAAGAGGGGAGGATGATGTGGGCATCCCTAACACTTATACATCTTCTTCTATTGGTCTTTGATGCACATACCGAGATGGACGCCATAAGTGAAGCTACAAATAATACAAGTCCGTAGTACATCTTTGGTCCACCGACTAGAGCAAGAGCTAAACTTCTAAATCAACAGGTGCTTTTGTTTCTTAATGAATCTTCTATTTTCATTGATGAGAATTTGATGAGGATATCCCTACTACTTATGAGGTTATTCGTGAAGCAGGAGCTAAACTTCTCAAACAACAGTGCATTTGTTTCTTAATGAATTTCCTTTTGTTGCCAATGAGAATTGGTTACTACCTAAAGCAATACTTGGTGCATTCTCGGGTTTGACAAATTTAAAGACTTTGGAACCGAGAGGAGGAGAGGGAGGCGGGAACAAATTCATGGAGGAGAAACACATGCGGCCAACAAGGAGAAGAAACCCATGTGGCCAACGAGAGGAACGTGCTCTCGTGATAAAACCCTAGCACATGCGGGCGGTCAAGAAAGACATATGGTGACATGGCAACAAGGTTACATTGGCATAAAAGAAGCATCAAGTGCATCGAACAAATTCGCAAGCTAAGAGAAGGAAAGCTCACAATACAAGGGAAACCGAGAGGAGACTAGTTTAAATTTCCAAATTAAAGTAGGACGTTTTTGAATCGGATCGTTCACGTGAGCGATAATCGGACTCAGACATCAGTAGCGATGAATGTGTCGGACTCGGATTCTTGTAGCACTCGCCATCGTTCATCCGAGTTTTGTGCTTGCGTGGGAGGCCATATAAACCCCCATGGCGCACCATAGAGGTAAACCAGTTTATGCATAAGATTGAAACATAGCTATTGCTTGTTCTTTCGACACCGAGTTCATGCGAGCACTTTGAGAGAGAATTAGCGATCCATTTGTTTTGTTCGCAATCCAAGGTCAAGCCGTCGTTCCATTGGGAATTGGGGACTTGGCGTTAAATCGTTCGTGGTCTCGCGACGAACAACTACCCGGTGTGTTTTGGGCGTATTCCGAAGAGTTGAGGGTTCGTGCATTGGCGCGAGTGTTCAGCTAGCGACATCGTCTACTTCGCATCAACTATCCACGGTTCCTCACTGAGAAGATCGGGCCTTCGCCCGTATCATATGGTATTAGATTCTAGGTTTACTCAGTGAGAATTTCTTTACCCGTAGTTAGATTCGTTTTCTATCCTATCGTCCAATAAACCGAAAATTACAATACCAAAACCGTAGTTTAATCTGTTATTTCTTGTGCGTTTAGTTAAGTTTTCATCCATTAGAGTTTTTGTTTTTAGTGCTGATCCATGTGTTCCTTTTTGCGTTGCTTAATCGTTGTGTTCACATAAACCGTACCAAATTGCTGATTGAACTCCTCAATTAGCACCAAAAAGAGATAGTCGGCCAAACACTTTGGGTTTCTTGAGCTTCACTTATATCCTTTCATCCTTGAGACTAGCTTTTGTACATTGCACTAGGGTCGTTTCTTTGGTTTATTTACACGTTGTTGAATTGTGAGACTTGTGCAATCAAGAGGAGCAAACCCTATTTGGCCATTGCAATAAGAAAAGAGGAAAAGGCGATCGGTTACAAGAAAAAGTCACGGCTTGAAAAGGTATTAAAAACAAAAAGATCAAACCCGCAAATACCAGTACCAAATTTTTCCTTTCGGTTTCCTTAATAGCCAAGGGCGAAGAGCTTTGTTCATGCGGTTTTGAGAAAAAAACAAACAAAAAAAGGGTGGCGAAATTGGGAAGAGTAAACCTTAGTCCACAATTTCAGATTGTGTATTTAATCTATCTGAGCAATCTTGTACCCTAACATTGATATCTTTGCAATTGGCTAGCGTCTCTCATAGTACTTGGTGCAAAAACGAGCTAGTTTTCATCTCAATTTCAGTTTGTCTCTCACTAGCTCATTCCTTTGTTTGCATTAAGTCACATTTATCTTTGTTTGTGCGTTCATACACTTCGCTTAAACCTTTTGGATCAACACATAGGCAAAATACTCTAGCTTGGATCATTACTTAGCTTTACAATACCTTGAATATCAGATTGCATAGGATATACACATACCTGTCCGAGCTCCACCTACACGCGTTTGTGTACTCCCTTGCTCTTTGGTTACGCTCATACATTCACGGGTTAAGGTCGCTCATTGTCACAATCGTCGATTTGCCGTCCTTGATTCACTTTGGAACAGTAAGCTTGTCTTGTGTTCGTGACGGTGAGTTGCGGCGTAGAGAGCAAGTTTTTTTACTAACCCGATATAATTTCGTTTGCTATTTGTGAGTTGTATCCATGTCGGTCATCGGGAGAATCCACCGGTACGTGGACGGAGTATACACGGTTGTGTGGGACGCTACAAAAGCAACTTCATGATCGTGATAATGGTGTGCGCGATGAGCTCGGGTCCGTTCGATTGGATTGAACAACCTCGGAGAGGAGGTTACGCAACTACGTACGGACATCAACAACAACTTCTTGGAGCTGCACGCCATGTTCAATCAACCAAACGTGCATCGTAAGGATTTTCACGATAAGCCCAAATTTTCTATCCCTATATTTTCGGGTCGCATGATGTACAAGAATATCTCACTTGGGAGCTAGAAATTGATACTCTATTTCGGATGCACAACTATACCAATGAGAGGAAGCTCTTACTTGCGTCTAGTGGCTTGGTGATTATGCCACACATTGGTGGGAGCAGTTTATTCGTAAGCGTATGGAGCGCCATGAATTGCCGATTATCACGTGGGAGCAGATGAAGCAGCATTTTCGGGCACGTTTTGTACCTCGCCACTACAAGCGTTCTCTACTTGACAAGTTGACTTGTCCACGAAAAGGTTTAAATGCCGCTAGTATATCACATGTGAAGGCGATCGAGCATGGGACATTCCCTCGGTACATGTTTCGTGTAGTCCGCCCATTGCTTCATGAAGAGTTTATGGTTCTTGGTAATTGCTCAATTGTCGACTCACAATCTTTGGGGACGGGATGTATCCAAACCCATATGAGAATGAGTGCCACATAGCCAAATTGAGTGAGAATGATAAAGAGAGTGAGCTGTGTGATTCCACCATATGTGAGGTTGAGAGCATCTCTATTGAGTGTGAGAAAGATGCACCAACGAGAAAGAGAGAAGTAGATGATAGTCAAAGTGAGGTTACTACTGAAATTCACGATTTATTTTCTACTTCTAGTGTTGTTTCTCACATTGTGCGAGTTGATATTAAAGAAAATGAGTTGAAAGTTGAACAACCGGCACCGTTGGACGTGAAAGACGAGGAGATAACCACGGTGGGGGATAGAGTGCTTGCGATCCAATGGTTTCATGATGATGATTTGATATCTACAACACCTACAACAACTGAGGAGGATGGTAAAGGTAATGATAATGGTGTTGAATTGCATACTCATCAAGAAGAGGTACGCACGAGTTCGATCTCTAGTGTTCCTTTGAATATTCCATGTTCGAAATTTGTACGCTCAATTTACATAATGTGGAATTGATTACCCATAAGGACGTTCTTACTAAAATATCTTTTGATGATCTTTTATACTATATCATGTTCGATGTTCATAGAGAGCTATCTAGTGTGATTGAGAATCTTGCTAAAGTTTCATGTTTAAAATCACTCGTTAGTACTTATGCCTACACATATACATTCAATTTGATTGGAGATTATGGTGTAGATGACAAGTTCTATGTTTATCGAATATGCATTACTCGTGATAATCTTGCTGATTTAAACTTGCATGTTTTGCAAACCATCTATTGAGAAATATCATGATCATTTTGAGATGGATTTTAATACAAGTGTCTATTGTTTAGAACGCAATATGATGCCTACTTGTTTCTCCTATACATGTAAACAACGTAGTCGAGTTGAAGCATGGAAGAAACTAAAATTTTCTCTCCAATATTTGAACAACTTGATCTAGTGGGTCCTCTTATATCTTGTCCATGTACTTACCAAAGTCGAGGACGATTTTTTCTCATAGGAGGAGAATGATGTGACTGAAAGTATCGCAATGTATATATCAAATACATCCTATGGCTGCTATGATCCTAATTATTTTGTGCGCAACAACGAGAATGTCACAACAATTGATGCATACATATACCACGATATATCGTTGTTCTTTTTGTTTATTACACTTTCAAGAAATCATCATGTGCTAGCGAAAGGAGTTTGGATGACAAATATATATACCATGCATAAACGTTGTATTTTTTGTCTAGCACATCTTCAGGCTATCAAAAGCCGAGGACGGCTTTTTTTGAAGAAAGGGATGATGATGAGGATATCCCTACTACTTATGAGGTTATTCGTGAAGCAAGAGCTAAACTTCTCAAACAACAGGTGCATTTGTTTCTTAATGAATTTCCTTTTGTTGCCAATGAGAATTGGTTACTACCTAAAGCAATACTTGGTGCATTCTCGTGTTTGACAAATTTAAAGACTTTGGAACCAAGAGGAGGAGAGGGAAGCCGGAACAAATTCATGGAGGAGAAACACATGCGCCAACAAGGGAGAAGAAACTCATGTGGCCAACGAGAGGAACGTGCTCTCGTGATAAAACCCTAGCACATGCGGGCGGTCAAGAAAGACATATGGTGACATGGCAACAAGGGTTACATTGGCATAAAAGAAGCATCAAGTGCATCGAACAAATTCGCAAGCTAAGAGAAGGAAAGTTCACAATACAAGGGAAACCGAGAGGAGACTAGTTTAAATTTCCAAATTAAAGTAGGGCGTTTTTGAATCGGATTATCGTTCACGTGAGCGATGAATCGACTCGGACATGTAGCGATGAAGGAATGTCGGACTCGGACATGTAGCACTCGATTCTCGTTCATCCGAGTTTTGTGCTTGCGTGGGAGGCTATATAAACCTCGTGGCCGCACCATAGAGGTAGACCGCTTTATGCATAAGATTGAAACATAGCTATTGCTTGTTCTTTCGACACCGAGTTCATGCGAGGACTTTGAGAGAGAATTAGGCGATCCATTTGTTTTGTTCTCGCAATCCAAGGTCAAGCCGTCGTTCTATTGGGAATTGGGACTTGGCGTTAAATGCGCTCGTGGTCTCGCGACGAACAACTACCCGGTGTGTTTTGGGCGTATTCCGAAGAATTGAGGGTTCGTGCATTGGCGCGAGTGTTCAGCTAGCGACATCGTCTACTTCGCATCAACTATCCACGGTTCCTCACTGAGAAGATCGGGCATTTTGTGCATTCTCAGGTTTGAACATTGTAAAGCCTTTGGAACCGAGAGGGAGGAGAGGGAGGCCGGAGCCAAAGCAATGGAGGAGAAGCTCACGTGGGTCAAGCAAGAGGCGAAAAGCCCAAGAATTCAAGCCCAATTCGGATCTTCCACAAGTCCAACCGGAATTCATCTCGGAATCAACTCAGAATTCAATTCGGATTCGGTTCGGCACAGCCCAACAGGCCTGTAATAAAAAGGTCATAACTTTTACATACGGAGTCCGATTGGGGTGTTCTTGAACTTGTTTGAAAGCTTATTCCAAGGCCCACACAATGGGTATGGCCCCAACTTCAGAAGACGTACGGTCGCGCCGCTATGACCGAAACAATGTGACGGGTTTAAGTTAGGTTTTCCTTTTTGTGCGTTTTTGGGTCTTAGCCGAATTAGAATTTGATTCGGCGTGTGTAGCCGGCCCTAGGCCGTGCGTGAGTCGTGGAGGGCGCCTTAAGTACCCTTGGCCCTCCATTGTATCCATTAGACCAGTTTATGCATAAGATTGAAACATAGCTATTGCTTGTTCTTTCGACACCAGAGTTCATGCGAGGACTTTGAGAGAGGACCAGGCGATCCATTGTTTTGTTCTGCACTTCAGGGTCAAGCCGTCGTTCCATTGGGAATTGGGGACTTGGCGTTCGTCGTTCGTGGTCTCGCGACGAACAGTTACCCGGTGTGTTTTGGGCGTTTTCCGAAGAGTTGAGGGTTCGTGCATTGGCGCGAGTGTTCAGCTAGTGACTTCGTCTACTTCGCATCAACTATCCATGGTTCCTCACTGAGAAGATCGGACCTCCCCCGTATCAGCAAGGCTGCGAGGTTAGACCTTACGATCGAAGTATCTGCGCAGGGCTTGTTGGTAGACTACTGAACGGATTAAGGCCTGGTCCCTTTTTTTCTCGAGCAGGTTAATGTCATCTGCTCGAAGTTGTTCTTGGATGGAGTCGTTAAAATTTTTGACTCGTGCTGACCTGATCTTTAGTTTTGGTGAAAGCATGGCCTCTGCGCCAAAGACTAGAAAGAAACCAGAACAGGAGCACTCATAAGATACCTCTTGACCTCCTCAAAGGCTATGTTAGCCTCTTCCGACCACTCGAAGCCCTCATCTTTCCTTAGAAGTTTGAAGAAAGGCAGCCCTTTCTCTCCCACACATGCAATGAAACGACTTAATGCCGCCATGCATCCTGTGAGTTTTTGGACTTCTTTTTTCGTGATCTGAGTGATGGCTTTTATATTTTCAAGATTTTCTTCGATTCCTCGTGCAGAGACCAAGAATCCAAGCAATTTTCCTGAAGAGACCCCGAACACACACTTCTCGGGATTAAGCTTCAAGTGGTATTTTCTGAGGTTGTCGAATGTTTCTTGCAAGTCTGTGATGTGATTGAGCCGTTTGATGCTTTTTATGACTAGATCATCAACGTAGGCTTCCAGATTTCAGCCTAGTTGGGAGCAAAAGTCGTTTGCATCAAACGCTGAAAAGAAGCTCCGGCATTTTTTAAACCGAATGGCATTTTGACAGAGCAAAATATTGCAAACGGTATAATGAATGCGGTCTTCTCTTCATCTTCTCGGCACATATTGATCTGGTGGTAACCAGAGTAGGCATCTAGAAAACTCAACATTTCACATCCTGCAGTAGAATCAACCAACTGATCGATGCGAGGTAAAGGAAAATCATCTTTTGGACAAACTTTATTAAGATCAGTAAAGTCTACGCACATACACCATTTGCCATTAGACTTTCTAATCATCACAGGGTTGGCCAACCACTCTGGGTGGTTGACTTCTCTTATAAAGCATGCTTTTAGCAACTTGTCCAATTCTGACCTAATAGCATCTCATTGATCAGGGGCGAATCTCCGTAACTTCTGTTTTACGGGTAGTTTATTAGGTCGTAAGGCTAGCCATTGCTCGATCACTTTCCTAGGGACTCAGGGCATGTCGGATGCTTACCACGCGAAAACATCTGCGTTTGCTCAGAGGAAAGTGATGAGGGCGTCTTCCTATTTGAGGTCGGAAGAATCCCCAATACGAATAGTCTTCGAGGGCTCCTCCGCGTCCAGAGGAACCTCTTTGACCTGGTCGTTCGGCTTTGGTGCAGCTTTAGGCTTCGACTTGCTAGTCGAAGGCTGACTTTCATCTCGAGTTGGTGGTTGTCCAACCATCTCGAGGGAACGACGGTCGCAGGAGTGCGCCATCTTATTGTCACAATATATTGTGATTACTCCTTTGGGACTTGGCATCTTAAGACATTGATACCCATAATGAGTAGCTATTAAGAATTTTGCCAAAGTTGGTCGTCCGAGTATGGCATTATAGGCTGTATCGAAATCGACCACGTCAAAGGAGATCTTCTATGTCCTGAAATTGCTTGGTGAGTCAAACGTTAAAGGAAGAGAAACTTGGCCAATTGGTTTGGCCGAAGACCCCGGTACGATTCCATGGAAAGAATATCGTACCGGCCTTACCTTTGTCCTTTGGCACCTACATCTCATCTAGGGTACTCGTAAATAGTATGTTTAACGAGCTTCCACCATCAACTAAAACTCGATTTACTCGACAATTGTTGATGGTGGGTTCGACCACGATCGGGAACCGACCTGGTCTAGACGAAGGGATCGGGCAATCACCTTTCTCAAAAGTAATGGTAACTTCCGACCACTTCGGCAATTTATTGACGAGAAGTGAGTCGATTGTGTTTACCTTGCGCTCGACAGCTTTTAGCTATCTCCGTGACTCGTATGCCGATGATCCTCCATAGATGTCATCGATGGTGTGTTGCGGATCCTGGAACGGCATCTCCTCCTCGTCATTTGACTCCTTTCGTCCACTTGTTTGGCCTACCTTTTCAGGAGTAGGAAGTGGCCCCCTTGCCAGAGTAATAGTCTTGAAGTTTCGAGAAAAACTCAAGATTCTGAAGGTCATGCCCTTCTTTTTTGTGAAAAGGACACCACCTGGGTTTGTCGTTCCTCCGATCTTGGCGCTTACCTTTGCCTCGATCAGGATTCTGCTTGGGGTTGCGCGGCTCTTTGTCGCTTACGGCCAGGACCTCCTTAGAACTGGCAGCTGGAGATTTATGTCTCTTTGCCTTGTTCTTGGATTTCTTAACCTTTTTATCCTTTTTCTTACCACTTTCGCCTGCCTCCTGAGGGATATTATCTTCACGATCGATAGTGTTGTTCCACTCGACTGCTTCAGCAGCAGTCGCGTATCTATCGGCCATCTCGAAGAGTTCGGCGACGGTAGCGGGAGGATGTAAAGCGATGTCCTCTGTTATTCTTCTGCTGCGGACTCCCTGCTTGAAAGCCCTGATCACGGATGAGTTAGAAACTTTCGGAATAGAATTTTGAACCTGACTGAAGCGTCTGATGAATTAGCGTAGGGTTTCATGATCGTTCTGTCTTATCCGGTGCAAGTCGTCCTCCTTTCCAGGGTGGTTGTAGGTGCCCTAGAAGTTCGCTAGCAAAAGGTCGCAGAGGTGCTGCCACGAGTAGATCGATTCGAATGGCTAGTTTAAAAGCCACGATCGAGCCGATCCTTCGAGTACAGTCGGAAGGTAATTTGCCATTACATGCTCTCCTCCTGCTGCTGCTCGGATAGCTGTAGTGTAGATCTGGAGGAATTCGATGGGATTTTCGGTTCCATCGAATTTCTCCATGTTCGCTGGTCGAAAACGTGGCGGCCAGCGAACTGCTCGAAGATCGGGTGAAAACGCCCGACATCCCGAGATAACTTCTTGCCTCCTTATTTGCAAAAAGAAGGGTTAACATCACCGAGTGATCGTACTCGATGATACCCAGTCACGGGTGGGCTGGACCTATGATAAGCCTCAGCTTTACGAGGGAAATACTCCTCGTATTCCGCTTGCCGCCGTACATTTCGTCCCTGAGGCGGTGAAAGATCACCTCTCCTAAGGGCTTGTCGGTCTCTAGATGTCCAACGAGCCTTCCTCAGGTCGGGAGAACGACGTGAGCGAGGGTCATGTCGTCTCCCATGCGACGAGTTATCCGAACAGCTGGCAGAAGATGGAGTCGTACTGGTACGACTTCCTGGTTGCAGTTGACGAGGACGCTCGAGTTTTGCCATCGTGTTGCGAAGCCTTTGTGCGATCTCTTCTACAAAGAGATCGTACCCCGGTGCTCGAGCAAGCTCTTGGGTCGGATTTTCTAGTAAGTCGTTGATGTGCTGGAGCTCTTGAGCTTCCTTCGACTGGAAATAAGCGTGCTCGGGAAGATTTTTCTGAGCTGCTATTTTTCTCCGTCGGATTGTCTCAGAATAGCCTACATGAGACCCCTGAGTTGGTTTTAATGGAGTACGAAAATGTTGAGGATGTCCCGCACGTTTATTAAAGTGTTCATCTCATTCGCCAGCTGTGGTGTCCCTGCCATTGCCACGAGGGGATGTAGAGTGTGCCCATCGGGGAGCATCATCAATCCTACCTCTCGGAGAATGATTCTTATCGGGGGGAATGAACGTGTTGTTGACTGATCTCTTCCGCAATTTGGAGTTGGCGCTGTGTTGACATGTTTGATTCTTTCTAATTCAGATAAACCAAAAGAAGTATCTGGTTTGAGAATTCGAGTTATTTCTCCTTTGGCTTTCGTGGTATCCATTTGCAAACTGCCTGATTGGAAAGTGGAATGGCTTTCGGGATGAATCTTCGATTTTGGATTTGATCCTTTTTGTGGGAATTGGCATTGCGTGTTTGCGATGAGAATCTTTTACTTTCAGTTGACTCTGTTTATAATAGAGTTTATTCAAAGCAAGTTCCGTTGTGTGTCCATCGTTAAAGGAGGTGATCCTTGTTACGATGAAGAGTTCAATTGAGAGGTGGAACAAGAGTTTTGTGTGCTATGCGCATGTTGTGTGGTTTGGTACCGAGAGGAGAGGTTAACTCAAGGTACATTGGGTTGTTTTCGCTAGTTGTGGGGATTCAGAAGTTGACGTACCACTAGGACAATCTCGGGTTCATACGCGGGGTACGCAACATCTGGTATGTCCAGTGCTGAGTGAGTACTGAGAGGTCCAAAGCTTTAGTTTTCGATAGAGCCGAGTATGATCTTACATTTGTGTCCTATATGTTGAGATAATCTGTAATGGTCTAAGCGTGATAAGACTTGGGACTTGGGAACTCGCATGTATGAGCTTTAACCAGAGTTTTTAACGTCGGGTAAGTGTCCATGGTTATGAAGTTTAGTTGGTATTCTTTTGAGTAGAATTCAGGGTCGAATTGCATTTAAGGGGGTAGAATGTAATACTCAGCTCAATCCTAAGAATTATAATTGAATCTCAAACCATTTTATTGGGATTTAAAATGAAATTTGAATTTACGTAAAGGGTGATTAAATCTTGGGCCAAAGGCCCATAGCCTTGACCCATTAGGGGCAGCCTATAACCCTAGATGTCTTGTAGCACCCCGTGCTACTGTTGCCACCGCCATGCTACTGATAACTCCGGCGCTACGGTTCACGCCCCCTCCATTGTCTTTGTCCAAGAAGAAGGGGAGGAGGAAGAAGCCTTAGGTGCCGCCAACCAAGGAGAAAAGAGGAGGAAGAGAGGAGAAGAAGAGGAGAGGAGCTCTTGGCGGGGGAATTCAGCGATCTCCGGTTGTTTTACAAGGGTAACGAACGATGTTCTTCATTGTTTGATTAGTAGAAGATGCGAAGTCGATTAGGATTGTTAGATCGATTTGCTGCTGTTAGAATTTCAGATATGTCCAGATTGTTGCGTGGTCGATTTCGGGTTCTTAGAGGTTGAATTTGAGATGTCCATTTCCTAGAGTTTTGTAGGTATTGTTCTTAGCTTTCGGTGGCCGCCAAGAACACTGAATTTCGACGTACGGATCAAAAGTTATGATAGTTTCGTATCTGTTGTCCAGAATCCTGACGAGAATGAACTGTCAAGTTGTCTTTTAAAATATGAGTGTGTTAATGGAAAATTCAGGGCTTTCACCCAACTAAGTTATTGTGGGCCTTGGTCTTAGCTTTTGATATTGATAAATAACGCAAAGTTTGGTTTAGCCAATTAGAAGTTATGGCATTAACCGTGCTGCTGTCCAGAATTGCCGGTAGTTCTGACAAAAAGTGTTTGTTGGTCTTGTGGAGATTGATACATATAGAATTCGAGATTTCCACCAACTAGGTTATTGTAGATAATTTCATTACCTTTCAATCAAACCTGAGAACACCCCTTTTTGAGTTGTAGAGCAAAAGTTATGCTATTTTTACTACTGCTGTCTCGATAAGGCTTTCTGCTAGAATGTGGTTTAATTCAAGCAACGGGTACAATTTAAGTGATGGGGTTGGGGTATGAGTTAGGGGCGATGCGAGTAGTGTCTTGATGACTTGGTTCTTATTGAGTAACTTTGGTGTAGGGGGTGAGGCGCCAAGGTTAGCGGCTTCTTCGTTGAATCCCAACGCATCGCAACGCTAAAGGCAAGTACAATGACCTTTGTGTGATTTGTAAATATTGGATGCTCGTTATTTAGTATTGTGTTTTGTTGATGTGTGAGAAGCTTCAATGTTCATGTTCCGTCTACGGGAGTGGAGGTTATAGTAGACAAGAGGTTTCGATGATTATGTTCTTGGTGTATGCTCTTTCATATGTGTGGAGATGATATTAACCATTATTCATAAATTTATTCATGCATTCATGCATTCATGTTCCGTCCACGGGAGTGGAGTCTAAAGTCTCATCAATTCCAGTATAGGCAAGTGAAGTTCCACCATTCCAATGTGGGCAGTTTTGAACACCCGTATGAAACGTTCTTCATACGGTATTTTGGATCCCCGTATTTCGATAAATACGAGCTTAAGTGAACACCGACGGTGTGTCACTAGCTATCTGCATTATAGCGAGTGCGATCCAACCAGTTCATGGCATCCATGTATTACGCTTCTTTCTTTCGGATATTTCTATAGTGTCATGTTTCTTCGTGATGTATGTTCCTGTATTCGTTGTACTTGCTGAGTCCCGGACTCACTCTTGTTTTGTTGTTTTGTTTTAGGTGGCCGTTGACGATGACTCTTTTGGGAGGGAGTAGACTTGCACGAAACACACTACACCATATTCCAGTTTTAATAATAGAACTTGGTTATTTTCCTTCATTTGATTAGTGATAAATTGTAATATTTGAGGCAGCATGAGGATGGTGCCTTCCGTTTAGTTTTGGATGTTTATTTTCCGCTGTGGTACTTGACTTACATAGGTTCAGACTATGTTTGTGCTTTAATGATGTTAGGGTGGACCTCCTTACCTATGTCATAACATGGAATTCTGTCTCAATTCTTTTGATTATAGTTGTATGTTAGATCCTTTAGGTAACATTTTGGCTTCCAGATAGCCAGGGTGTTACACTTACGACCACCTAGCTTACTTCTCCCTTACAACATTTAAGGGGTATACCATGTGACGTCATATTACATAATTAAGGAATAATAAAATGAGGATTATCAGATCCTCATCACTTAGGAACTAAAATAACAGGAACAGCACAAGGGTTTAAGCTTTCACGTACATACCCTTTGGAGAGAAGCTCTTGTACTTGTTTCTGAATTTCCTTTGTTTCCTCGGGATTGGTGCGGTACGGTGGTCGGTTCGGTAGCGACGCTCCTGGAATCAAGTCGATCTTATGTTCTATCCCACGAATTGGTGGTAGCCCAGCTGGTACCTCGTCTGGAAAGACATCGCTGAAGTCCTGCAAAACACAAGCAACACCACTAGGAAGAGAAGACAAGTTGTTAGTCGAAAGCAAGGTGTCTTTGTACAGCAGTACAAAGTACACCAAATTGGGATCTTCGCTGAATTCTCTCATCTCTGATTTGGTGGTTAACATCACTAAATTCTTCTCTCGCTCTTTTGCAGTCTCAACGTGCATCTCAATTTTCTACATTGAAGAATTCACAATCTGTTGCGGTGTAAGCGGCTTTAAGATATATCCATATTGTTCCATCGAAATGTGTAGCGATTTGTACGCCCCTCGTGAACAGCAGAACGATCATATTGCTATGGCCGTCCCAAGAGCAAGTGACACACCGTCATAGGCACAACATCGCAGTCCACAGTGTCGGTGTACTTCCCAATAGAAAACGTCACACACACCATATAGTTCACCTTCACTTCCTCTTTGTCGTTCAACCATTGCACATGATAAGGACGTGGATGCGACAAGTACTTCAAACCCAACTTATGACACATATTCTTGCTGGCCAAATTATGACAACTCCCACCATCAATAATCACTTTGCACACCTTACCCTTATCAAGTTTTGCCCAAGTGAAATAAATTGCACCGCTGCTCAAGTGACGGTGATGGCATCACACTAAGCACCTTGGGTGTGCAAACAATAGAATACTGCTCAGTGTTAGAGAACTCAGGATCGCACTCACATTGCTCTGTATCATCAGTGTGCAAGACTGACTGTGCATCAGGCGACTCATCATCACTAGCTGAAACATAACCGCCATCCTCTGTGATAAGCATAGTTCTGACATTGGGGAGTCCCCCTGAAAATGGCCAACGCCCTTGCACTTGTGGCAAATAATGTCACATGAACGGCCTGTCGACCCCAAGACGAGGTCGCACTAGCAGCAGGCGACGCAGGTCGACGCACCGGCGACGGTGTACTCTCCAGCTTCTTACTTGCGGAACTACGTATCGCCGAATTGCTTCCGGCCGGAGGAGTGCTCTTGTTTGGCTAGCTGTTGTTATATGGCTGTTCCAGACTAGCTGAAGAACGTGAACGGGCAGCGAACCGTGCGTCTTCAATCACTTGTCACTTGGCTTCGCGTGCTTGGTGCAGCAACTCAATCATATCATTATAGGGATGTTGATTGACAATGCGCTTGACAGCATGATTCATGCAAGCTAGAAATCTTGCCATGGTCTGTTCTTCATTCTCGCGGACATCTGCATGTATCATGATAGTCTCCATTTTCTTATGATATTCATCAATTGATCTCATACCTTGTCGCAACCATGTCAACTTCTCAAATAGTGAGCGCTTGTAGTGGCGAGGTACAAAGCGTGCCCGCAAATGCTGCTTCATCTGCTCCCAAGTAATAATCGGCAACTCATGGCGCTCCATGCGCTTACGGATGAACCGCTCCCACCAATGTGTGGCATAATCATCCAAGCCATTGGACGCAAGCAACAACTTCTTCTCATTGGAATAGTTGTTCATCCGAAACAACTTATCAATTTTCAGCTCCCAAGTGAGGTATTGCCCCACATCTGTACCACCTGAAAATATAGGAAGATTAAATTTAGGCTTAGCGACAAAATCATCGGCGTCATCGTGTCGAGGACGCTGCACGTTGTTGCGGTGGTGGCGCTGTCGGTCATCGTCGTCGACAGGGAAATCGTCATCCCATTGCTCGACCTCATCAGCCCAGTTACGGGGTGCACGATGCACACGTCCTCCGTGGACACTCTATGGTGCGCCTCCACCCTGGACGTCGTTGCCTCGGCCATGCTCGTGTGCCTGAGGGCATGCTGCGGCTGCCATGACGTTTGGCGGCACCGCCATGCGACGCGCCTATCGCTGTTGTCGCTCCTCATCTACACGAATAGCACACTCCTCCTCGGTCTCATTGTGCAAAACGGCCGGAGGGCCGTGCACACTCGTATCATCAGCTTGCGCACCCCCATGTAGATTGTGGTGTGCAAACATGGCACGCAACTCCAGGAAGTTATTGTTGATGGCAGTACGCAATTGTGTGACCTCCTCCCTGAGGGTGTTCAGTCCAATCTGAACTTCCCCGAGCTCATCGCGCATGCCATTGTCACCATCATGAAGTTGTTTTTGTAGCATCTCACGTAACCGAGTGTACTTGGTCCACGTAACCGACACCTCCGGATTAGGTGGATCCTCCTCGTGACCTAACATGGTAACAACTCACAACAAGAAACGAGGTTATATCTGGGTTAGCAAAACAAAATCTCTCTCTACGCTCGCAACTCAGAGTCCTGAAAACAAGGCAAGCTTACCGTTCCAAAGTGAATGAAAGACGGCAAATCGACAGTTGTGAGAGCGAACGACCTCAACCCGGTAATGTATGAGCGTAACCAAGAGCAAGGGTGTACACAAACGGGTGTAGGTGGAGCTTGGAAAGGTAAGTATATATCCTATGCAATCTGATATTCAAGGTATTATAAAGCTAAGTAATGATCCAAACTAGAGTATTTTGCCTATGTGCTGATCCAATAGGTTTAAGCGAAGTGTATGAACGCACACGCAAAGATAAATGGGACTTAATGCAAACAAAGGAATGAGCTAGCTAGTGAGAATCAATCAGAAAAAGAGATGAAACCAGCTCGTTTTGCACCAAGTACTAGGATAGACGCTAGCCAATTATAATGGAATAAACTAGGGCACAAGATTGCTCAAAGAAAATTGGAAAACACAAACTGAAAATATGACCCGGTACTGTAGCAGCTGAAAGTATGCGCGGGTCAACTCGAAAAAGGATGTCGTCTTCACGGGGAACCTTAGAATCACTTATAGAGGGGCTCTGTCAATTTTGAGCGGATTCGGAGAAACTTGAAATTTTCTCGGTTTGCGGGCCTGTTTTGAGGCCCTAAACGACGTTTTTTGGGGTCGAAGTTTTCCGCGCGTGTGCCCGGGTACGTACGCGTAGATAAAATCCTCAGATTCCCCGGACTTCTTTTTTTTCACTCTATCTTCCGTTTCCTTTTCAACGGATCAAGAAACGTTCCAATCGGAGGTCGTATGCAAAAGTTAGCTTTTCGCTTACTGTTTTTTTATGGCACGACTTTTTCTATATGCGGCTACCTTTTGCTCTTCTTTTCTCTCTTCGTTCAATGGCCGAACGTATTTTGTGCTACTCTCGTGTTTGCGCAATGTCCACAATTCAGCAAAGTGTAAACAAAGTTCAATGAGCAGCCCAAAGTAATATCAATAGCTAGTCTCAAGATGAAAGGATATAAAAAGACACCAAATGTGGTTCGGTCGGCTATGATGTAGTGCCCGAAACACAAGTTGGAGCAATTGAACTCGTATTGTGTTTGATCTAGAGGTTGATTCGGACTCTAGTCCCACCAAGGAGTTCGGATAAGGAAACAACACCGTCTCGGATTACAGTTTTTGGGTGCTAATTGAGGGAGTTCAATCAGCAATTTTCGACAAAGATTAAGCTACGCAATGGAAACACAAGGATCAGCACTAAAACAAAACTCTAATGGATGAAAACTTAACTAAACGCACAAGAAATAACAGATTAAACTACGTTTTTGGTATTACAATTTTCGGTTTAAAGGACGCTAGGAAAGAAAACGAATCTAACTACGGGTAAAGAAGTTCTCACCGAGTAAACCTAGAATCTGATACCACATGATACGGGGGAGGCCCGATCTTCTCAGTGAGGAACCGTGGATAGTTGATGCGAAGTAGACGATGTCGCTAGCTGAACACTCGCGCCAATGCACGAACCCTCAACTCTTCGGAATACGCCCAAAACACACCGGATAATTGTTCGTCGCGAGACCACGAACGACAAACGCCAAGTCCCCAATTCCCAATAGAGCGACGACTTGACCCTAAATTGTAGAACAAAACAATGGATCGCTTAATTCTCTCTCAAAGTCATCGCATGAACTCTGGTATCGAAAAAACAAGCAATAGCTATGTTTCAATCTTATGCATAAACTGGTCTAATGGATACAAAGGAGGGGCAAGCGTACTTAAGGCGCCCTCCATGACTCACGCACGACCTAGGGCCGGCTACACATGCCGAATCAAACACCAATTCGGCTAAGACCCAAAAACACACAAAAAAGAAAAACCTAACTTAAATCTATCATATTGTTTTGGTCATAGCGGTGCGACCGTAAGTCTTCTGAAGCTGGGGCCATACCCATTGTGTGGGCCTTGGAATAAGCTTTCAAATAAGTCCAAGAACACCCCAATCGGACTCCGTATACAAAAGTTATGACCTTTTTATTACAGGCCTGTTGGGCTGTTCCGAATCGAATCCGAATTGAATTCTGAATTGATTCCGAGATGAATTCCAGTTGGACTTGTGGAAGATCCGAATTGGGCTTGAATTCTTGGCCTTTTCTCCCCTTGCTTGACCCATATGAGCTTCTCCTCCATTGCTTTGGCTCTGGCCTCCTTCTCGTTTCCAAAGGCTTCACAATGTTCAAACCTGAGAATGCACAAAACATTTGCATGAGGTAGTACCCAATTCTCATTAATGACAATAGAAGATTCATTAAGAAACAAAAACACCTGTTGATTTAGAAGTTTAGCTTTTGCTCTAGTCAGTGGACCAACATGCATTTCTGCACTTGTATTATTTTATAGCTTCACTTGTGGCGTCCATCTCAGTATGTGCATGACCACCAATAGGGAAAGATGTATAAGTGTTAGGGATGCTCTCATCAGCTTAGGTCATCGTCTTTCTTCGACATCAAGCAATGAGTTGTGAACTTAAACTTTACAATATGAATTGAGTTGTAACTCTAGTTGTAAACAACCTACCATGAAGACATCCCTAGCACACACACATTGCCCCCTTCTCCAAATACCACTCCAACGCCAACTAGGCCAATCACCAAAGCTAGAGCAAAGTCAATTAATCAAGAGGTGAATCTTTTCCTCAATTAGCTATGCATTGATTTCCATAAGAATGGATTGCACTTAATGCCTCTATTTTACTTGTTATAAGGTTTAACGAAGAAGAAGCTTTGGAGGCTAAGAAAAATATGTTACTACAACTTCAAGAACAAAGGAACCTAGAGGAAAAAGATAGCCGAAAATCAACACAGGAAGACGTAAACAAAAGTCGGCCTGACTGGTTTGCAAACACCGATCTGACCGAGAGAAAGTCAATCCCAATTTGATTTTTATTTTGTCAAAAGATGTGCTACCAACTAGCTTGTTTGCTACACAAGAAACACTATAGCACTGACGTACTGTAGCAACTGACATATTGTAGCACTGACCTAGAAGTGCTACTCCCTTGTAACTAAAGCTTGACATTTTCAGAAATACATATTCTTGTTCTAAGGCTTGTGTGAGAATGTTTCCATCCCCATAGAATCAAGAATTATGTGAGAGTTCTTGTCTCCGTCATTCAAATAGTTGCCTTGGTGATTGTTAGAATACGTTTACTCCACGTGAGAGAGTGGACAAAAACATATCGAAGCATGTAGTTAGGTGAATCGAGTGTTGTAGGCCGTAATAGAGACGGTGGTTGATCATATCATTCATCCTGTTACACGGCTCTAGTTATCTCCAATCTTACACCGTGAAGAACAGGCAAACATCCTCGCATCAAACACCTTGTGAGCATGGATAAATAGATGATGTGCTTGTAGTAGGGATGCCCTCATCAATTCGGTTTGCCCTGGAATTGTGTTGTACTTCAAATCACATGATCGAGCAATTTGGAGAGGAACGAAAGACAGAGCGTGTGTTTCTTTGGAATGGGGTGAGACAATTCATCCTCACGTAGGGGTAAACTCCTTTTATTTGTTAAGATATATTATTATTCTTAGTATTGTTCGCTCCGTTCTTTTTTACTTGACATATTGACTTTTCACGGTCTCCGAGGTGCGACTTTGACTATTACTTTTTGTAACTTTAAATTAAAATATATTGATAAAATTATGATATTATGAAAGTATTTTTAATGATAAAATATAATTTTGAACATATTAGCGGATGTTTGACGTTGATTCTAGGATTACAAGTAAAAAACAAACAGAGGGAGCAGTATGTAAAGAGTATAAAGATTAGTATAGATAAAGGACTCAACAGCGCCGTTCGATTCTCGGCGGAGTACTGATCCTGCCGTCCTTGGTACTGCCTTTTTGAAGCGTCTGATCTTTTGCTCCATGCGATCCTAACCGTGTCCGACGATGACCTAGAAGCTTCCACCCCACAATCCACATCATCCCCTCGACGCCGCCACCTGTCTCCTGCCTCAACCCCTCCGTCCCTTCTTCCTTCGTCCCGAGCGGCTTACCCCGCGCCGCGCCCTTGCGTCACCGGCGTGGTCGTGTTGGCCTGCCATGGGGGCGATCACCTCGGCGGAGCTCAACTTCCTCGTCTTCCGCTACCTCCAGGAATCCGGTTCGCCCCTCGATTCCTTCCTCCAACGTTTTGATTGCTTAGTTCGAGTGTATTTTGCATGTTTTGTACGGACTGCGGGTTTAGGGGCTTTGATGCTACGGAATGTCTAGCCCCCTCCCCCCCCCGCCGCCCCGCTGGTGAGATTGTTGTGGATTTGTGCGTTACTTGGGGGCATAGGGATCTGGTAATGCAGAATGTTCTTGGGATCTGATGCGTTTAGAGCTGAGCTTTAGCTACTTGTTGATTGGGATGGGGTTTCGAGATTATGCAGAGTGGTTTCTGCTATTATTTTCAAGGGTTTCATTTCTTTTGAGATTAGGGTTTCAATAATCTTTGGTGCATGAGAAAGGTGAAGTCTTCCTTAGTTTTTGGCAAGAAATTGTATGGCTAATTTGGGGTACGGTGCCCGGGGGCTTTTGGTATTAGTTCATCGATCTCTGCTGCCATATTGGTGTTACAGTCCTCAAATGCAGAAATTCACATAAGTCAGAACCACCAAAAATAGTGCTATAGGTGGTTCGTCATTTGGGTTTGTGTTGATGTTCTGTAAGTTCTTGATAGTCTTTGGTGCATCGACGAAAGAATGTTATGTCAGGATCTTTCAGTTAAACTTTCTAGTTTCACCTCAGCCTTGTCATACTCTACTGTGGGCAGCTCGTTATGTATTTGTTGTTCTTGAGTATATTTTTCCTACCATCTCCATTTTCCTTTGGGAACTTCAAGAATCTTGGCATCTATATTTATGTTTCAGCCATAGTTACCAGAAATGTGGTTCGTCCGAGTCACGGTACGGAATTCGGTTTGTAGTTCGCCACTTTTTCTTCCAATTTCCACTGCGAACACGAATTCCGTACCCTAAACCGGTTCAGGTTCGACGAATCCAGTTCGCGATTCGCATGGTTTTATAGCGAATCCGGTAACTATTTCAGCGCATGGTTTTCACTGCTAATGGTTTCTCTTCCAACCAACCTTTCCAGGTTTAGTTCATACCGCATTTACTTTAGGGTATGAAGCAGGGATCCATAAGGGTGGGATAGATGGAAATGTAGTTCCACCTGGTGCTCTTATCACTATCGTGCAGAAAGGCCTCCAGTACATAGAATTGGAAGCAAATACAGATGAAGTAAGCCTGTTTATCTTTTAGTGCTTACTACTGCCGATGTATGCTACATCATGCACTTTTCTTGTTTCAGAATGATGAAGAGGTTGAGAAGGATTTTACCCTTTTGGAACCTCTTGAAATCATCACCAAAGATGTTGAAGAGTTGCAACAGATTGTGAAGAACAGAAAAAGGGAGAGGCTTCAAAGTGACCGTGACAAGGACAAGGCAAAAGAAGAACGTATCGAGGAGCATGAACGACGTCCTGGTGGTGAACGGGAGAGGGAGCGCCATGACAAAGAAAAAGAGCAAGAAAGGGAGAAAGACAGAATTGAAAGAGACAGGGAGCAAGAGAAAGAGAAAGAAAGGGAAAAGCAGCATGCAGAGCATATTGATAAGGTTAAGCATGAGGAAGATTCTCTTGCTGGTGGAGGTAATTAATTATTAGCTGTTGTACTCCCCACTTTACTACCATTTTCCTTTGTGCAATGTTTTAGCAAACCGCAAACCGTTGATTAAAACTTTAATGACTGTCGATGCTTGGATCTTTTCCACCTTATTTCATTGACTTGAGAATTTTAATTTTTTTGTAATGATATTTTAATGTATGATGCATCTCTTTTTCTTTTTGCTAAATCTGGTAAGTACTGTTTATTTTACAGTGTCAGCAAATTTTCACTTGATGCAGAGCACATGTCATGTAATATTTAAGCATGTATTTTTTTTATCTAATAATATGTTTCTTGATTTTACTGTACCTTTTGGTTGTTAATATTTTAGGCAGCATGCAAATTAGTATGTAGATTTGACAAAAAAAAAAAAAACTTTTGTCAGTCAATGTGTCATGCTTGCATCGGATATTTTCTAAGTCTTCCAGAGTATTATATGAGTGTGTCTGATGGGGAGTAATGTTTTATCCATACCATTACAACTTACACGCTCGCTTAAGAATGAATGTCTATTTCATGGTGAATGACTCACAAGGCTATGGGGAAGTTCACTAGTGTTTACTTCGATGACTGATAGGAAAACCTTTGGAACTGTCTGGTGTTGATTGGATGTCTCGAACCAATTTGAGCATGTCTCAAGGGACTTGTGTTTCAGTGGGTCAAGAATATCCGAACCATAGGTTGCTCTTGACCGGTTGTCCCCTTCGGACTTCTTATTGTCCTACTCTCCCCCATCTATAGAAGCTTCCTATTGAGCTTGTCCCTTAGTTCCATTTTGTTTGATGAACAACTCTCTTAGTGAATCTAGCGAAACATCTAATTCTCCAGTTAAATGCGATGTATGGCTATTCGCCACGATCTTTATGAGAGCCACCTTCTTTCCATATCAAACAAGTTTCTATTAGTGACTTCTTGAAACCACAAGTTCTCACCAGTCACCACCCATCTTTGAGTGCTTTGTTTAATCCGTCGATAAGATGTACCTTGTTCTCTGCTGATGTCCTCTTCTCTCTTTGATGCCATAGGGCGAGGAGACATTTAAGTTTGTAATAGAAGATTGTGTATCATGACAACATTTTGGATCGAGTAGCCCCACTTTTTCAATAATCAAGATTATGAAACATGTAGTACTTTGAAAGGTGAATAACATTATGAAATTGCTTGGTCTGATGGATCAGGTCCAAGGTGCTATTGCGTAACATTTAAAGTTGGCAGCAAGAGTGGACTAGTGGATGTAGCACTTGCGCCAGAGAAGTATATATCATTCCACCAAAGAGCATGAGATTAGATACAGCACTTGTGTTGCGGAAGAATATAGCATTGCACGGAAGAGCATGAGATTGTGAGATTCGATATAGTATTTGCGCTGTGGAAGATTATTGCACCAAAGAGATGACATTGTCAGTCACTTGCACCGTGGAAGAATATAGCATTGCATGAGAGCATGATATTGTGAGATTCAATATAGTACTTGCCCTGTGAAAGCATATAGCATCACACATAAGAACATGAGATTGTGGAATTTGATATAATTTTGAAAATATATGTGGTGTTTTTGGAAATTAGGAGGATGACAATTGAGAGGCATGGGTAAGGTACTAAATATCAGCTGTAGCAGCTGATATATTGTCCAAAATACTGGTATTGATACCCAAACAACGTGAGCCTACTTTACGACATGAAATAAACTTTTGGATTGTGTCGCCATGAATCCTGATATTTATTTGTATTGCCCGATAATATCGGTACAGTAAATTAATAATGTCGTTCTGGTGCGAGTGATACGTTCCAGTCAGGGAAACATTCAAGCATTTTAGGTAATTATTAGATCAGTATATCAAATTAGTGTGAGAACTCTAGAAAAAACACACAATAAATGCCATTCTTTTAATCCTGATTTACGGATTTACTCCACTAATTAAAATACAACTGATCAATATCTTTGATATGTTTGTTCAAAGTATGCATTGATACCATGGTTACAATATATCTTCAAAACTATGTTCTAAGGTGCATTAATTCTCGATATAACAAAAATAAACATTTCCATTTAATCCTCATATCACTTGATATATTGTTTGATATCTGATATTCAATACACCTAATAGAAAATGTCATGAACCTAGTTCATGAGAGGGGTAACTATCGTACAGAAGAGGGTTAGGATGGCACGACACAGGGGGTGGGACAATGAGATCATGGGCTAGGAGGAAGAACCTTGGGAGAGACTAGTTGGATTCATTCTTATTGATTTCCTCTGCATGGCACGGCTCCTTTATTTATATAGATGACGATAGCCTAATGCAATTTATCTAATCTATCTTAAGGATAACTATGCTACGGGCAAATATCCAGGCGAATAGTACTGTATCAATTCGTGTTGCTGTAGCATCCGTACTGTATTGGCGCGGATATTAGGTAATCTTTGTTATTTAGGAATCTATCTATTAGGTGTTTGGTATTATCTATTAGTTAGACAAGTTATTATTAGATTGGATTGTTAGAGATAAGTTTCCTTATAGATTATTTCTTAGGGGTCAAGTCGGGACGTCTCCGTCCCTATAAAAGGGATAGCATGGATCCATTATCAATCAAACAAGAAACAAACAAAGTTAGTCACTAACCGGTTGGCTAAAGATCAGAGCCTCTTTGTTCGTCGGAAAGAGTCCCGGCCGAGCTTGGAGGGCGATCCCTCGCCTTCCTGGCTAATCAGGCCTCAGAGCCTCTTTATCTCGATAGGGAAGAGCCCTGCCGGCGGTTAGATGAGGGCGAGTGCTCTACCCTCAGTCCTCGGACCCGTACCCCAACAACGACCACAACAAACTACCACTAATCAGCCGGCCTAGGAAGGTGCACCTGCTCCCATTTGCGCATCTCCCATTGAACTGCTGCCAGCCAATCCACTAGGATTATGGGCCCATACGACCGGCTGGATTGCTGGTGTTGTGCGCCTGCTGTTGCTGCCATCCTTGCACTACTGCTGGACCACACCCGTGACAGAAAGCAACACATACTTAATATGTTTTGTTGAATACCTTGTACATGGGAGCTGGTTTTGGATATTGTGATTTTTTTTGTGGTGTAGAGTTTAGCATTAGTTAACAAAAGAAGAAGAAATTAATGTGGCTCGAGGAGTAAGTTTCTTGTGGAATTCGTACGAGTTCATAAATGTAAGGCGTAGGCCCTTGTGACTTTGCCGTTATTTCTTGGTATGCCGGTTTCTATATTGGTGCTTCAGAAAGGCTTCCGCTCTAGCATATCTTAGTACATTTTTTCATTTAATTTTGTGGAGAACCAGGACCTTATTTCACTGTAATTATTGGATTTTGTGTATAGCACTTTATCTTCACCATGCCAAGGTTGTACTAATATATTATTACCACAGGTCCCACACCTATGGATGTAAGTACAACTGCGCATGAAATTTCTAGCGCAGATGTAACCATTTTGGAAGGACACAGTTCAGAGGTTAGCAGGGTCTTCTTGTGCACAGCAGGGTCTCAAATAGATTAGTGAATCCTATTGTATTAACTTACTGTTTCTTTTGCATTGTTTGTATTTAGGTTTTTGCTTGTGCATGGAGTCCAGCTGGTTCTCTTCTAGCTTCTGGGTGGGTCCTTATTATTTGCTTTATTGTATATGTACTTGTATTTTTGTATTGATTATTTGTGCACCTGTATGTCCTCATTGTGGGCTCAACTGTAGCATGTCATCCAGTTGCTAAGTTGTCTGTATGTGAATAGTCGTAGGATCTGTTGTTGCATGTTTCAATGTTTGTTCTTAGAGATATCTCCTGAGAGCCGGAAAATGACCTCTCAAGATCAAAATGAATGGAGGTCTCCTTTCCTTATAACATCTGGCTTCTTAAGTCTGAACCTGATATGCTCCTTTGTACTTTCCTTCATATATTTCTATTTCATCCTCTATTAATTTGTTGCAAACTATATGTACACCCCTCCTAGTTACCAAGAATGTTGTTTATCCGTATGTATCCTCATTGTTGAGTTATATTACTATTTTGTACTTGCTAGGTCGGAGATTCAACGGCTAGAATCTGGACAATTCCAGATGGTCCATGTGGTTCCCTCATACAATCATCTCCTCCAAGTGTTCATGTTTTAAAACATTTTAAGGGTCGGACTAACGAGAAGAGCAAGGATGTCACCACACTTGACTGGAATGTAAGTTTATTAATGCTGTAAAATATTCTATTATATTCGTAATTTCTTCCATGTTCATGAAAGATTTTTTGGGCCAAATTAATCTAGAGTACCATGTTATAGGCTAGCTGTTGATAGTCATCTGTATTAGTAATCCACTTGTTTGTTTATTCGTTATGCAATTCTAGGTTCTTCGACTTTGTCATGTTCATCTTAGTATTTATCTCGCCTATCATGTATTCCAGGCGAAGGTACACTACTAGCTACAGGCTCCTACGATGGGCAAGCAAGAATATGGAGTAGGGATGGTAAGGCAATTACTATCTTTATTTATTTGTTCTGTTGGCTTTGGCTATTAAATTCTGATGTTATCCCTGGCCTTAATGTTTGTCTAAATGACGACGAGGATTCATTGTAAGTTTGTGTCATAACTGTATATAACTTGCATATTGGGAAGTACTGCATGCTCACGCACATGATTCTTCAATATGCATGTTAATTTTTTCAAATATGGGCCTGCTCGATAAATTGCAGCAATGTTACGGGCCTTAAAGCCCAGACAATGTATGTTCACCCTGCTCTTTTGTCCCAATCTTTTATTTCTTTTCTATCTGAATGAATTTATCAGGAGAGTTGAAGCAGACTTTGTTGAAACACAAGGGACCTATATTTTCCTTGAAATGGAATAAGAAAGGAGATTTTCTCCTAAGTGGAAGCGTTGATAAAACTGCTATTGTGTGGGATACAAAAACATGGGAGTGTAAGCAGCAGTTTGAATTTCATTCAGGTATAATTTGCATGCCATAATGGTCTTGATTTCCGCCTCTCTTTTTTTTTTCTCTGTTTGCACAGATATTATATTTCATTCAGCTCAAACTAACTTGTCCCCATTCTTTATGTAGCTCCAACTCTAGATGTTGATTGGAGAAACAATAACTCTTTTGCAACATGCTCAACTGATAACATGATCTATGTTTGCAAGATTGGGGATCCACGCCCAGTTAAAGCATTCAGCGGTCATCAGGTTGGTTTTTTCAAACATTACATGCTATTTTATAATGTATTCTGCCTTTTGAACTGTATGGAATTCTTTCCATATTGCATGTCGCTTTTCCGTGGTTATTTGTAACATATTGAGCAGCCATCCTTTTCCTTTAATAGCCATGGTAGGAATTTTAGAAGGTGCCAGTGATTGTCTCTTCCCACGAGGCAACATCCTTTTGCTTTCTTTGCATCATTGCTGAAAGTGTTAAATGTAGATATGTGCCCATTAGCTTAGGTTGGCCCATGTGACCCATGTAAGACTTGTATATATATCACCTCAATAATGAATAAAATGTATAGTTGTGAACAGCCATTTTGCTTTCTCGTTGTATCTAACAGAAAAGTGCTGGTAATTGTTTCTTTCTTGGTTGCGATCTTTAGAATGTTGAAGTTGGCCAACTGCCCAACGTGAATACTCGAAAGTTCTGTGTATGACTTACAATAAACGATCAATTAATTCCTTCTGTTTTCTGTAGTTTGTTTGATTGATTATCTTTCATTATCCAGACATACATGGATGGGCTGCATAATTCTAGATGCTACAGGAGATATTGAATGAATGTGGTCACTGACCAGCATTCCAGCAATTAATTATATGGCACAATATTATTTGTACTCAAAGAAAGGAGTTATGTATTCTTCTTGTCCATGAAAATATACTTAATTGTGTTGAGTTTACATGTAAAAATAATATTGAAAGAACAGCCAATGTAATGTTCTGATTGTGAAAAGTACATGTGTTTCCAGAGTGAAGTTAATGCTATCAAGTGGGATCCAAATGGTTCTTTGTTGGCTTCATGTTCTGATGATTGGACTGCCAAGGTATTTTATTATTTTCTGAAAGTTAGGGATCAATTCACTTTTATGGTTACTAGTCTCCCTGCTGTCGCACCAGTTAGGGATCGATTCACTTTTATGGTTACTAGTCTCCCTGTTGTCGCACCATTGTGCACAATAGAAGTCTCAAACTAATCATTCAGGCTCCCAATTGCTATCCTGTTTAGTGTTGTAATATATTATCTTCTTGTTGAGTAATGTGTTACTGTATATAATCTCAAACTATCAATACCATTTATTCTACCCCCTCAGGCCGATTGAAGGTGGTTTTAGCTGACATGGTTTTTGACACGTGAGCTGGTTTTGGGATGACATGCCAACTAGTCATTAAAATGGGCAAACAAATCAAAACAAATATAGTGGGACCCACATGCCATGCTCTAGGCTTTCTTCCACTATCTCCTCTCTCCCTCATTCTTTATCTTGTATATGCCTTCCCCATCAGGATCGAGTGGTGACAGTGGTTCTCGTTTATGCCGGAGCCGGTGAGCGGTGGTTCCAACGACACGATTCTGGCATAGTAGTCCCGGCTCCAACAACTGTGGGTGGCTTGGGTTCCGGTCAGGGAATGCGGCAGTGTGGCACGCGCTCGGCGGCGGTGGCTTCGGCAATTGTGTAGCTCGGGCTCCAGTAAGGGACAGTGTAATACCCTAGCCTGTTCGTAGTACGGCCCATGTGGCCCATGTGGAGTTGTGATAATGGGATTAGTCCCACATCGCTTGTCTAAAGTGAGTTGTAGTAGTATATAATGTATGTTGGATTCAAACGTAGCACCTCGGTGTCAACTCTTTTACACGATGCGAGGACGAAAGTGTAAATGGGGTACTATTCATGCGCGGGTCTGCCTCATGGGTGGGCTAGGTATTGAGCGGATTTTGGGACGTGGTGTTACAAATGGTATAAGAGCATCAATCCTCGCTGCACAAGTACGTGTGCATGTGGGTCCACTAGCGAGTACCCGCGGTACAATTTGCTGTGTGTACGGTGCGCTGCCAAGGGCGTCATGGGAGTTGTGATGGTGTAATTAGTCCCACATCGCTTGTCTAAAGTGAGTTGTAGCATATATTGCCTGTTGAGCTCAAACGTAGCACCTTCGGATTAACTTATTTACACGAAGCAAGGATGAAAGTATGAGTGAGGTACTATGCATACGCGGGTCCGCCCCATGGGTTTTGGGCTAGTGTTATGGATGGTATCAGAGCATTAAACCTCGCTGCATAGGTACGTGTGCATGTGGGCCCATTAGCGAGTACCCACGGCACGGAGGTTGCACCGAGAGGTGGTTCTAGGAATTTCTTTGTGTATACGATTGTCTTGCCGCCAGCGCCCATTACTGCGGGGGCAAGTGTAATACACCCATGGGTGGGTTGGGAATTGAGCAGATTTTGGGTCAAGGTGTTACAGAATGCTGCGGTGCTTTGCAGGTTCGGCGATGGTCGTGGCGCATCTCCACCATAGCCCTTGACCGGCGAAGAAGGGGAGGCAGCGATGATGAGGAGGATGAGGAAGAGCGGCGGGAGGTGGGGTGGGGGCCCATAAGGCGACCTCGAGAGGGCTAGCGACGGGGCGGTGCGGTTCGCCGATGTGGGCCTCCGACGATGGCACGGCTAGGGTTGGTGGAGCCGAGTGTCAAGGTTGAGTTGAGGAGGTTAACGGCGACGAACGCCAGCCGGAGAAAGCAAGGAGGGGGAGAGGGGGTGGAGAGAGAGGAGGAGGAAGGGAGAGAGGAGAGGATGAAGTGAGAAAGAAGGTGGTTTTTGATAATGACATGTGGGCCCCACCATCCTTTTCAATTTATTTGCTCATTTTGTGGATTGGACTAAACTCGAACCCCAAAACCACTTCACATCAAAATATCTGCCACATCAACTCCAACTTGGAGCAAAACCACCTTCAATCGGCCTCAGGGGTAAAAAAAAAGGGTATTGATAATTGAGGGGGGTCAAACGTTTGGTTTTGCAGTTGGAGGTTGAAACTTACTTTCCTAAGAGTTCAGGGTTCAAATGGACTTATTCCTTTTCTTAGTCCTTTGAAATATTTAGTTTGGATATGTATAAATTTGTCTTGAAAGGTAGTTTTGTAATATTCTGATATTATTGGTTTTTTATAAATATATTACAATCGAAATTAGAGATCAAAGTTGTGTTCTAGGGACCATGTCGATGCCCAGAACGACATGCTTTGTGACTGAAGGGAGTATAATATCTCTAGATGTCACTAGCTTAGTGGTTGCTTCGACGTAATGCAATTTTATGATTTGTGTAGTGTAAACTGTAAAGCTCATGCCTTTTCTCAATAATAGCACCACATCAGTAATACAATACATTTCTGATTGTATTTATTGGTGGCTTGAGTCGTATGGGTTCACACTTCACAGTAGCCATCCTTCTAAAGGTGCTTGTTCTTTCTTTTTTTTTTTTTTCTTTTTTTCCGTACCTTTATTTCTGCAGATATGGAGTATGAAGCAGGATAAATGTGTTTATGATTTTAAGGAGCATACCAAGGTTTGCGCATCTCCCTCATTTTTCATGACCCCTAGAATCTACGTAGCTTTGTCTATAATCTGCTCAACTATAATTTTTGCAGGAAATATACACTATTAGATGGAGCCCAACAGGCCCAGGAACAAATAATCCCAATCAACAGTTGCTTTTGGCAAGGTATAGTTCGGGCAAAAATTCAAACCCCTAGATACTATAATTTTTATGTAATTTATATCAATGGCTAAATACTAATGCCCTCCTATTTGGATATTGTTGAGAATTGACAACACATGTTAAGGGTTCAAGGAACCTAGTCCCTGCCAATTCAGCATTTTGATATCTGCTTGATGCCATTGCTTATTCCTCATATACAAGGGATAAGATAGTTGTTAATTTGTTATAGATGTAATAACTAGGGTTATTAGCTACCTGGAAGTTTCTTGCTTCTTAGGATCTTTCTTTTATGGCTGATGCTGGAGAGCTTGATATACCTATCTCAGCAGGTTTACTCATGTTTATCAGCAATGATTGACTATTTTGTTTTTTTTGTGCAGCGCATCTTTTGATTCGACTATCAAGCTTTGGGAAGTTGAGCAAGGGCGCCTTCTGTACAGCTTGACTGGCCATAGGTATTGATACTAAGAGAAGAAATTTTTTGGGAATTTATTGTGCTTAGACGCAATGCTGAACTCTTCTCAATTTACACATGATTGCAGGCATCCGGTGTATTCTGTCGCATTTAGCCCTGATGGTGAGTACCTGGCAAGTGGGTCCCTAGATCAATGCCTACACATATGGTCCGTAAAAGAAGGCAGGATCTTGAAGACGTACAGAGGGAGTGGTGGCATTTTTGAAGTGTGCTGGAACAAAGAAGGCAGTAAGATCGCTGCCTGTTTCTCCAACAACACCGTCTGCGTCATGGATTTCAAGATGTAGTTTCAGCTGTAGCAAAATAATATAAACATATCGAGCTGCACCTCTAGATTATCGGCTCTTCCCATGTGCACATGGGAAGGGCAGAGTTGTTGGCGTACTCTAGGTTTCGGAAGGCCTTAGTTTCCCTGTTTCATGTACAGCTCTTTATTCCTTTGAGGGAGACACTGACCATAGAGTAGTTATGTAGTAGGGCAAAAGCTTCTCAAATTAGCATGTTACAATGACTAAACAGTGTTTGCAGTATGAAAATATTTTGGTACAATGCTCATCATCCTTCCGAACGCATTGCCTGATGGCGACGCTTCTTGCTGCACTGAACCAGTGAGCCATCAAGCCAGTACCACTCCACTTCGCTCACGGTGACGGCCTCCCATGCCCTCTGACGCCATCACCGTCGTGCTCCACTCCGCGACAATTACTAGGGTCCTTGCTGCACAACGCGGCAATCTGTTCCTGACCGCGGCAGGGTCTTCCCAGCCTCACTTATTGGGCGATGCACGCAAAGCTGTCCGACCGGATGTCCGAGGACTCCGCAAATGCTAGAGGCCTGCGCCTAATTGATTCGGTTATCCTGTAATCTAGGAAGTACAACTAAGATTTGTTAGTTGTTGTAACAGCGTCTTTTTTTTTTTTTGAAAAAGGGAAACCCTACTTTTGATTGAAAGCAAATAAAATGTTCTAACAGGGGAGATTACACAGGGCAGAACTGGGGACTCTAGTTAGAGAAACAAGCACAGCAAAACCATATCTAAACACCAACCTAAGACCAACTGCAAGACCAATCGAGCCAACAGACACAAGGGGCAGCAACACACAGTTCAGCTGCTACATAGAAAATAGCACCAACCACAAAGAAGACTAAGTATTATACAAATTGTGATAGAATTAACATTCCTATTACAAAAATCTTTCACCCAATCTTTGGCAGATGCCCTGAAACGATCCGGCTTTTCACCATTATCCCCTTTTAACAGGTCTCGCCATTGCTGCAAACAAGATAAAATTTTGAAGATCATATCTATTGGATTCTTAATATAACTCTTCTCAAACACCATTTTGTTCCTAATTCTCCAAAGAGTCCAAGCCGTAGCTGCAAAACTAAACAAAACAACATTGTAATTATTAGCCCCCTTTTTTTTCCAACCAATTTAGTTGGAAATCATCTAAACAAGTTGGATGTCGCTTCCAGCTTAGAATCTCTTTAATGTAAATCCATAAGAAATTCGATAAGCTGCAAGAAAACAAAATATGATCGATGTTCTCTTCCACACCACAAAGAAGACAGTTTGTATTACCTTTCCAACTCCTATATTTAAGTTGATCTAAAGTTTGGACTCTATTATTATAACAGAGCCAAATAAAGATTTTGACCTTTAAAGGGCATTTGTTTTTCCAGAGCTTAGTCAACTTTCTACTCTTGACACCCTCAAATAACAGATGATTTTACAAGGATTTAACTGAGAAGATCCCAGACTTTTCAAAACACCAAACTGGTGTATCCCTGTTGTCATTAAACTCAACCTGTTTAATATCCATCTTCATGTCCTCCCATTGTTGATTTTCTTCTACCCCAAAACTTCTTCAGAAATGAATGTCCTAACTATCATTATGCACCCAGCATGCACACCTATAGAAGGTGCCTGGTAGAGATTGAACAATTTGTTATACTTAAGTTTAAAAGAACAATCATTGCTCCAAACATCCTTCCAAAAGGAAATATCCTGACTATTACCCACTTTATATCTAACCCCCAAATTGAAAAGATGTTTGACTTTCATCACACTTCTCCAGAACTGAGAAACCCCTAAGGTTCTAGCCTCCCTAAACACCCCTGTAGAGAAGTATTTGGCTTTAAGAATATTAAACCATAACTCCTTGTTAGCTGATTTAATTCTCCAAATCCATTTAACCATAAGGCAGTCATTCATTACCCTAGTGTTAATGATCCCCAAACCGTCAAACTTTTTAGGTCTGCAAACCGCACCCCAATTAACCATGTGATACTTAAATTTGTTAGTAACTCTTCTCCAAAAGAAATTAGCTCTAATATGATCCATCTTTTTATGAGTCTCTTCGTTAAATTTGTAAAACCCATAGTATAAATTGGAAGGCTACTTAAACTGCTGTTAACCAGTACCATTCTACCCCAGAAGATAACAAATTGTTTTTTCCAATTGTCTAGCCTCTTCCCTAGTTTGTTAATCATATTTTCTGCAGTTTTCACCCCTAAACATCTAACACGATCCACGTGTGTGGGCGATATTCTTTGTTGTCATTCCTGTAGCCGATCCGGCAATGCTATATAATGCAAACACGGAGTCATGCCTGATTGCGGTATTCTCCCGAAATATTCTTCTCTCTCTTTCTTCTTTACATGGTTTTAGAGCACAGCGATCAATCTTCCGCGATGACTTCGGCGGCCTTAGCTCAACCACGTCAGGTGCAGTCGCCTCGGTTGCTGCCGACCTTCCTCCAACTCTGTCGTTTGGCAGCCTCATCAACGTGAAACTGAACCGTGAAAAACTACCTGTTTCTTCCATATCTAGGTAGCCAACAGTTGTTGGGCTATGTAGATGGCTCAATCGTCGCCCCTACCAAGATGATCACTTGGACTGTGGGATTTGAAGCCGTGCAGGTGCCGAATCCGGCCTTCATCACCTGGCTGCAGCAAGATCAATCAGTCCTAAGTGCGTTGTTTTCATCTCTCCGAAAACAAGTCATATTGCTTGATACATCTATCGCGGTGGGGGAAACCCATGAGCGCATGTACTCGTCTTGTTCTAGGGTTAGAGTCATTCAAGTTCGATCTCGATTGGCCTCACGAAGAAGGGGAACATGACGGCTTCAGAGTACTTCAACACCGTGAAGGGCCTACTGATACCCTTGCCAAGGTGGGCAAGCCCATGTGTGATGTGAGATCGTCTTGCACCTTCTCGTTGGATTGGACTCGGACTAAGATCCTTTGGTGGCTTCCCCTATCACCAGGATTGAGCATGTCTCCTTGAATAACATGCTTGCTCATCTAAAGGTTTATGACACGTGGCTTGAGCTTAACAATTCTTTTCAGATCCAGGGTGCTTCGGCCAATGCTATGTATCGTGGCAACAACAATGGCCTAAACAAGAACCGCAATGGGCGCAGCAAGCAAAATGTGCCCCAGAATGGGAACCAGGCTGCGCAACGCAGCTAGTCCAGCGGCGATCTTTACGATATAGGATCAATAATGATAACTTGGATCGGGCAACCTGGCGAATCAATGGTGCCAACCACTGTCATGCAACATTCTATGACAGGAAAAATTCGCCTAATCACATGCTCATGATCCCGCCTACACGACCATACAAAAGTAGATGTGACGATACTCCTCCAAAACACAAGGAATCACAAGAAGAACGGCGGCGAGAAACTCTAATTCCCTCAAGCCGGTGTTTAGCTCTACCCTAGGAAACAAGAGTATGTTCTCAAAACATTTAATCGTGATCTAAGGACCAAAAGATTACGTACAAGTTGTTATATAGGGCCAACTGGCAAACTATATTACATGACCGACTCAATTCGACACTCGGGTTCGGACTCAATACAAAAAGAAAACTATATTACATGACCGACTCAATTCGACACTCGGGGACATCCAGGCCTACACTTTCCAATTCAGTTTCGTCTTCTCTTCCACGCGTGTTTCCTCTCCTTAGCTTGGTCGGCGTTGCATGGTCGATGACGTTCTGGTAACAACACACCGGCTGATATATGTGCTCGATCTTCACAACATAGGATCATAGATAATGAGTGATTCGTGCAACCTAACGAATCGTTGACACCAACCACTGTCTCGATACAGCAACCCGTGACAAAAGAATTCGACTAACCACAAACTTTGATCAATGTCTACCGAACCACGCGAAGGTAGATATTCAATCGCTCCTGCATCACCGAAGAAATCATAGGAACAACAATGGAAAGAGATAACTTAGAGATAGTCCCAATTCCCAAGGGGCCAGCCAGTGGCTTTGCACAAACCCTAAGAACAGGAGCAATAATACTTCTCTAAATAACTATGTCTATGACATATGAATTCTAGGTCCACATGTCATAGACACATGAGTGACAAATCCTAAATTACACATCTTTTGATAGTGGCAAATAATTAAATCTCCCTAAAATAGAATATTTAATTATTTACCACTCTAAAGATGTGTAATTCAGGATTGCCACTCCATATGTCAATAACATGTGAGTCTCGGGCTTATATAGCCCCTAGGGTCAACCACAATATGCCCAAACCGACCCCAACCCATCTATACATTGTTTTGGACTCAAAACTCAAACAAAAAGGAAACCTAGATTTTAGTGCACATTGTTTTAGACATAGCGGTACACACACGACGAATCTGAGGTTGAGAGTGGTTCCATTGTGTCGAGCTTGAAGTTATCTTTCCAACAAGTACAAGAACACCCAAATTAGACTCCATTGGTGAAAGTTATGAGTTTTTAATGTGGGTTGTGTTGGATGTGTCAAACTGAGTTCAAATTGAATCCATTCATTCTTATCTTCAATTTCCTTGTTTCAAACGACTTGAGTCCATAAAAGACGTACAAAAGTAAACCCTTTAAACATTTGGAAAGTCTTAGGATGGTAAGAGATCACCCATAGGTGCCCCACAAGCCACAAACTACCCTCATTTAGCAATCCTTGCGCGATGCCTAGACAGTCTTTGTAACCTTCAATCAACTTGCCATAACTTTGTGTAGAAAGTTCCAAATCACATGTCGTTTGATCCAATATCGTTGTGAACTTTATAAACAGAACTACGCCATCTTTGGTTCCTCTCATGTGCCCCTACCTCCCACAGGCCGCATGCTATGTTTGTGAGCATCAAAAGACACCAAAAAAAAATCACGTTCTTGATCTTCACATGAACCTTCTCCTTTGAACCTAACAACAAACAATATCCCACTACTAGGTAGTATAAAACTCTCATTAAAATTAAAAGGAAATTTGTTAAGGAGCATATTCACCTATTCATTAAGTTTCTCTTGCTCTTCAGCTCTTTTTGTAACACCCTCGCCCAACATTGAGCCCGGAATGCCACTAATCAATAACTTAAAAATTATTTTACAATAAATTATAGCAAGCAATTCATTAATAAAACCCGTCTACGGGTCACAATAAAACATGAATAAAGACACAACAAGTATAACCATTTAATCTTTAGATAGCAAAGTATAATGATAAGCCAAGAATTAAGCTAAACCAATCAAATATGGTCTATTGAATGAATAAACAAGTTCCAACCAATCATCTAGAGTTATTCAATGTATATCATGTCCAAAAGGATAAACCATTATACTATAATAAAGTTTTCTCATGACAAATGAATCAAGTATTTGAGGTGTGTGCAGTTGTTCCAAGTGCGCTATCTCTTCTCATGTGAGATGCCATCAAAGGTCACCTAAAACAACAGTAGAACAAGATTTAGTCCACGACTCAGCAAGCACAATAATAAAATAATAATTAATATCATCATCAATATCAACTACTTACTTCTCTTTATGCTCATACTCAAATACGAAATTCACTTTTCATTTAATGCAAAGTAACTCTGTACTACATGCTCAAATGTTCACCTCATCACTTATATCGGTATATCATGAGTGAACACCTGCGATAGTGTTCACCATTTCATTAAGCTCATCCTCAAAGGATCGGGGACATCTCCACTCACGTGGAGTCTCTACCAACGAGATATGTGATCACTATGATCATCTTCTCTTTTATGTAATGATGCATATGATACACAATTCAACTTAAGTTCATTAATTATTCCATTAACCACCATTCATGACTTCATCAAAATTTATACCATAACCATTCATAAGGCTTGTAATTAAACAATATAATTGAATAAACAACATAATGACAATCAATAATAAAGAATACAATGATTAAACCATCAATCATTATTTTACCATACACTTGCCTCTTTATCCCCTCAAAGCCGAATAGCGAGACGGCGGTAAGGTATTAGAGGTCACACTCCCTGAACAAATAATTCAAAAAATACTAAAAAACACATCACCACAGCACGAAAACATTACACTAATTACCTTCGCATGTTTATGCAAAAAATTATACAATTAACTTGATTATACCAAACGCACTACCCATTATCCCAGTAGTAAAAAGGCCCTAACTCTCTCATCTGAACCTCAAATCTAGCAAACCATATACTTTCTGGAATCCCTATATCATTGCCTACAACTTCCTAGTTATGACAAATTTCTGAATCAATTGTTTACTTCCCCAAAGTCTATCCCAGAATCTGTCAGCACAGTCCACTTCATAATTTCGTATCTTTTTTATAAAACTTGAAAAGTAACGAACGAAAGTAGTTATGAAATCTAATCAAAATTCCATAGATTATTCAAATTATCACTAAAATTAAATTACTTCATTTACTAGACGTAAACAACCCATCTTCACGACAGCTGCCAATGACGTCCGTTTTCTGGACAATGAACTTCACGATGCCATAACATTTTGCTCACAACTCCAAATCTAGTGTTCTAGACCTTCCTGGAAAGCTAAGGAAATGATACACATCTTTTCTAATTGGATGAAACTCTAAATTCGAACTGAAACACATTGAATTGCCCCCGCAAGGTTCTGCGTCGCAACTCGACGAACTAGGGCTTACTGAAAACTACACTTCCCAAGGACCAATCGATCTACCAATTGAAAAACGATCAATCTACAATAAATATAGGGATTATCAAACATTACCCACAAGAAAACCGTCATCGATCACGAGAACCCGCGCCAACCCTTCTCTTGTTTCCTTCCTTCCTTCTTCTTCCTTCTTCCTTCTGGACGGCATCAAGGGTGGCAAGGGAAGGTGTCGACCATCAGGGAGGGTAGTATCACAGGGGGCATGGGCGGCATCTCTAGGGTTTCTGGGGGCTGCCCCCCCTAACTCCACTAATGGGGTCGGCCGCCCCCCTCCCCTGGGGCCAAAAAGCCATGGGCCGAAGTCCCAAGTTCTAATCTCCCTCTAAACTTCTAAAATTCCACTTTATTAATTCCCTTTAATTTTGTTTCTCATTAAATTAATCCTCTAATGTTTAAACAGGATGTTACATTATACCTCCTTAAACAGAATTCGATCTCGAATTCTACTCGTCATCCTACTCAAAAGAATACCAAGACTGAAATTAACAACAATTAACACGTACCGGACGTGAACAACTCTGTATATTGCTTACGCATGCGAGACTCCAACTCCTAATTCACCTCCCTCTCAGACTAATGTGACCACAACAACTTGACATACTACAACACCTTATTCCTCAGCACCCTCTCCGACTCCCTAGGTACATGTATCGGACGGGACTTCAAAATGAGGTCTCAATCAATGGTCAACAACTCTGGCTCTAACGAAATCTCATGCCCAGATCTTTCATGTACCATCTCAACATCAAACCATAAAAAACATTGCCAAGAATTAAGCAAAACCAATCAAATAGCACTACTACAGAAAAGGTCTTCACAGACGGTTCAAAAACGTCATCACAGACGGTTTCGTGAGCCGTCTGAGTCTATGGGTCAGTGATGATATGAGTCATCATAGACGGTTTTTCAAACCGTCTGTGATGCATACTGTCACAAACGGTTATTAACTTCGTAATAAATCGTGATAGGTAACTATCATGACGGTTTGTAGCTGAAACCGTCTGTGATGACTTTTCTCTATAGACGGTTTGTAGCTGAAACCGTCTATGATGATTTTTCTCTATAAAGTCTCCAAGCAGTGGCTGCTTGTGCCTTTAAAACCGGCATCATATATATATTCTTCGTAGTCCCTCAGCCACTTTCGAGGGGTTGTCCACGCAACATGAGGAGGATGAGACAGCAGCCACAGACAACTTCATCGAACCCCTGCAAGTTCAAGAAGCATGGCTGCCAAGAGAGCGTAAGGACATCGAATTACCTGGATGTCGTCGACAGGTAATTGGACGTCGCTGTATTCAGAAAGTAACGTGGCTGATACCAGTCGGAGTAGTTGTGCGTCCACGTCACTTTCTAAACACAGCGACATCCAATTACCTATCTACGACATCCAGGTAATTGGATGTCCTAACGCTCTCTCGGCAGCCATGCTTGTTGAACTTGCAGGGGTTCGATGAAGTTGTCCGTGGCTGCTGTCTCATCCTCCTCATGCTGCATGGACGACCCCCCGAAAGTGGCTGAGGGACTACGAACAATATATACATAATATATGATGCCGGTTTTAAAGGCATAAGCAGACACTGCTTGGAGACTTTATAGAGAAGAGATCCAAGGGCATAATCTGTACACAATACATAACAACAGGTAATCTAACAGCTCAAGGCACAATTAATCTATACACAATATCACATCCAATTGCATTTGTGACATCAATTCATCATAGAAGTATCATCCAAGGGCACAATCTATACACAATACATAACAGCGGGTAATCTAACAACTCAAGGCACAATTAATCTATACACAATATCACATCCAATTGCATTTGTGACATCAATTCATCATAGAAGTGTCATCCAAGGGCACAATCTATACATAATACATAACAACAGGTAATCTAACAGCTCAAGGCACAATTAATCTATACACAATATCATATCCAATTGCATTTGTGACATCAATTCATCATAGAAGTATCATCCAAGGGCACTGTGAGACCCCGGTGTATTTAGTTTGTAATACTTAGTCTTCCATTGACTCTAGCATCACAAACAAAATATACCGTGTCTCGATGGACATGTTGTCGTAGGGGCGGCCCACCGGCCCCCGCGGCCAGGCAAGCGCCCAAACATGCCGACCCCGCCGAAACACCCGAAGGGACTCGGAGGGGTCCTAAGGGACCCAGAGGGGTCCGAAGGGCGGCCGGAGGGACGGTCGTCTGACGCCCGAGGACCGGTGAAGGAATGCCCGCGTCCTCTGCTACATGATCCCCTTTGGACCAGCGCACTGACTGGTGAGGCGGGACCGAGCGGTCCACCAAGGACCAGAGGCTACGCCTAGGGGTAGGAAAAGACCCTGCAGCCCCTACTTAGATGGGGCCTTGTAGGGGGTAAACTTGTAATCTCACATACTAGGAGGAATGGCTATAAGTAGCCATCCCTCCCCCATGTAAAGGGGATGGTCTTTTTGGTTCAGAACAAATATACTCAATTCATTTTCTTGACAGCTGGTCCCCTGTCCTAGGATACCCCGGTCCCCTGTGGGCGCCGGGGTTCCCCCTTCTCTTACTATCTAGCCTTTTTCTACTACGACAATTGGCGCCGTCCGTGGGGTCCAGCAGGAAAGTCACGGCTTTGATTTTGAGACGCAGCATGGCTCCCAAAGCGAGGCCAAGGTGGTGGCGGAATCAAGACGCCCCAGGCCAAGCGAGTAGGGCCTCCGGCGGGCGCGCCCGCGGCTGCCGTGGAACAAGCGAACGATTCCACGCACAATGCTGGGGGCGCCAACCGAGGGTCGTATGAGGCGCTCCAGCAGGAGCAGGCCGACCTCCGCCGGGAGATGGCCGTCCTCCAGCGCCCACCAATGGCGACCCTCGCGGTCCTACCCCAAGCATCGCCGACGGCCGAAGGGGAGGTCGTCCCGTCAACCTCGGCACCGCCACCCTCGGTACCACTGTCACCCCCGGTACCGTTGCCACCCTCGATCTGCGCGCCACCGGCGCGGTTGCCATCCTCGGCACGCCGCCTGTTGCCGGGAGACCCTAGCTCCCGCTCGTCGGATTAGGCGGCTGCGGCGCTCGGTTTCAAGATGCCGGAGGTGGCGCCATTCGAAGGACGCACGGACCTGTCGGAGTTTTTAAGGGTATACGAGACCGCCATTGAGGCGGCGGGGAGAGACGATAGCACGAAGGCGCAGCATCACCCTCGCCCTCAGGCGTGGCGCTACATGGTTCTTCACCATACCCCGGTCGTATATGCGTGGGAGCAACTCCGGGACCTTGTCCGCAACAACTTTCAGGGAAATTACGTGGAGCCCAAGGACGCCAGGCACCTGTTCGCGGTGAAGCAGGCCCCCGGCGAAACCCTCTGCAGTTTCTTTAGGAAATTCGCGGAGGTGAAGTGCCAGGTGGGGGGCGTCAATGAAACAACCATCATAAACGCAGCCACTGCGGCTGCGAAGGCCCCAGTCGGAGGCGGCCCGCAAGCCCATTCGCACGGTGGCGGAGCTCTTCGACAAAATGGAAGAGTACGACCGGGCAGAAGAGGACAGCACCCGAAGGACCCCGTCTGCATCGACTCACACCCCCGCCGCGCCCGCCAAGCCTCACACCAGCGACTACAAACACAAGGGGCGCGGCGTCTACCATGTGAACGGCGGCCCGCCTCCGGAGAGCGCGGCGAGCGGCGAGGCGCGGCAGGGGCGAGGCGGCGAGCCGAGCGGCGCGGCGCGGGCGTCCCCGCTATTTTGCGATTTCCACAGTGAGGGATCGCACACGACCACCGAGTGCCGCACCATCCTAGCCATGAAGTACTACATGGGCCAGAACCGCCAGCAGGCCGAGCGGGAGGACCGGGGCAACACCGGCAACGCATTACCCGCCCCGCCGCAGAGACCCCGCATCGAGGAAGGCCGGGGAGACCGCCATCATCGGATCATCAACATGATCGCCGGAGGGTCTTCGCTCGGCGTCTCATCCAAAAGATAGCGCCGCGCGTACGCCCGCCAAATCCACCATCTCGCAACGTACCCGATATCTAGCCCGCCTCGTTACGCCGAGATACCCATCTCCTTCGGCCCCAAGGACGCCCGGGGGGTTTACTTCCCGCACCAAGACCCCCTCGTTGTCTTCGCCAGCATCGCCGAGTTCGAGGTCCGGCGAGTCCTCGTCGACGGGGGAAGCTCGGCGGACCTCCTGTTCGCCGACGCCTTTAACAGGATGATGATCCCCCCGACCGCCTGTCGCCCCCGGGCGTGCCCCTCATAAACCAGCGCGCGCCCGTGACGGCCTGGGCGGATCGACTTGGCCGTTACGTTCAGCGATGAATTCACCTCCTGCACCGAGGTCATCACCTTTGACGTCGTCCAAATGCCTTACCAGTACAACGCTATCCTGGGCTGGGCTACTCTTAACACCTTCGGCGCCATCGCCCACCACAACACTGGGGGGCATTATCACAGTGCGAGGCGACCAGGACCTCGCTAGGCACATAGAGCTGGAAACCGTCTTGCCAGCACGACACGTCCACACCGTTGGGCCGGACGGACACGACCGAGGAAGCGCGCGCGACCAAGTGGGCCCGGCCAAAGCGCACGGAGCTCGGAGGGTCCCCTAGCGGCGCCTCCCGGAAAAAGACGGTAGCCCTCGGGCGGAGCCGTCGCGGCGGACACGAGTCCATCCTCAAGGTGCTCGCGCCAACACGGATGTCTTCGCTAGGGCGGAGGACATTCGGCGTGGCAAGAACTCTGTTGAACACCACCGCCTCCGGGGTGACGCGGTGCCCAAGAAGCAAAAGCTGTGACGCATGTCGTCGAGCCGCGCGCGCGGCGGCCAAAAATGAAAGTGCGAAAATTTGTTAAAAGCGGGGTCATCAGCGAAATTAAGCACTCGGAGTGGTGGCCAATCCGTGTTTGTGCAAAGGAAGTAGGTAAGTGGCGCATGCGTCGACTTCACCGATCTCAACAAAGCACGCCTAAGGATGACTTCCCTCTGCCTCGCATCAACCAGCTCGTAGACACTACTTCGGGCTACGAGCTCAAGAGCTTCTTCGATGCGTACTCCAGATACCATCAGGTGCTCATGGCCAAGGAGGACGAGCCGAAGACCGCGTTCATTACTCCCGTCGGTACTTACTTCTACACCCGCATGCCCTTCGGCCTCAAGAACGCGGGAGCAACCTTCACCCGCCTCATCTCGAAGGTGCTGGCGACCCAGCTCAGCCGCAACATAGAAGCGTACGTCGATGACATCGTGGTAAAGAGCAAGCTCGGAGAAACGCACGTAGACGACCTCCAAGAAACCTTCGCTAACCTCCGCTCGGAGGGAATAAAGCTCAACCCTCAGAAGTGCGCTTTTGGGGTAAAGGCTGGCAAGCTTTTGGGCTTCCTCGTCTCCGAAAGGGGCATCGAGGCCAACCCCGTCAAAATAAGGGCCATCCAAGAGATGAAGCCCCCCATAACGCTCGCGACGTGCAAAAGCTCATGGGCCGCCTCGCCGCCCTCAGCCGTTTCCTATCCCACTCGGCCGAAAGGGCCCTGCCCTTTTTCAAAACACTCGGGGCGAGCCATTCCGATGGCGGACGATGCCGGCAAGCGTTCGAAGACCTCAAGCGATACATCGCCCCGGTGCCAAGCTTGACCAGCCCCGAACAGGGCGCCGACCTCTTACCGTATATCGCGGCCTCGCACTCGGTGGTGAGCGCCGTTCTCGTTCATGAAAGCGGTGGCGGCACCGTATACTTTGTCTCGGAGGCCCGCAGGCAAAGTCGATACGGAACTTGAAAAGCGGGCGTCGACTGCTCGCCATGGCCTCGCGAAAGCTCCGGCACTATTTCCAGGCACACTCCATCACCGTCCCAACCGCGTACCCCCTAGCGCTAATGCTGCACAACAAAGACGCTTCAGGACACATAGGAAAGTGGGCGGCCGAACTTGCGCCGTTTGACATCACCTTCGTCGCAAGAACATCGATAAAATCGCAGGCGCTAGCGGACTTCATGGCCGAGTGGACCCCGCAAGCGAGCATGCCAACCAGCGTCGAACCAGCATGGATAATGTACACGAACGGATCATGGTGCGGCGGCCATCCTCGTCGCACCAGACAGTCGCCGCGTGTCGCACGCCGCACGTCTCGACTTCCCAACCACCAACAACGCCTTGGAGTACGAAGCATTGCTATTGGGCCTCCGGAAAGCGAAAGCCCTCGGGGCAAAGAGGGTGATCATTAAAACCGATTCCCAGCTAGTGGCGGGGCACTTTGACAGATCCTTCGTGGCAAGGGACGCCGAAATGGCCAGTTACCTAGCCGCGCTGCGAGCAGCGTCGGCGGCCTTCCTCGACATCACCGTCCAATCAATACCAAGATGTGACAACGAAGACGCGGACAAGCTGGCCAAAATGGCCAGCTCGGGGCAGAATCCCCCACCCGGGGTCTTCTACGAAGTGCTTAGTGCATCCTCTGCGCCACAAGGCGCGCGCCGGCACAAGGGCCGCACTGGCACAAAGGGCCGCGCCGAGCAGAGGAAGCTGCCGCCGGTCCTAGTTGTCACCACGGTGGCGGCAAACAATCACAAAGTACCTCAAGGGCCACGAACCCAAGATCCAAGCGAAGCAAAGCGGCATAGAGCCAGAACTATCGTATCGTAGGAGGGAATTGTACAAAGGCGTGTGCGCCTTTCTCAAAATCGTCGCTACCAAGAAGAGGGCCGTTCCCTCCTGAAGGAGATACATGAGGGCCTCTGCGGCGCGCATCAAGCGCCGCGAGGACTGGTGGCAAGGGCCTTCCGCCAAGGCTTCTACTGGCCGACCGCGCTCGGCGACGCACAGGAGCTCGTCCAAACATGACAGGGGTGCCAGTGGACCAGCCGCAACCCACGGGCTCCTGCGGTACCACTGCAGCCCCTGCCCCCCGTCTGGCCCTTCACACGCTAGGGCCTCGACGTCATCGGCCTGTACCCAGCTGCCAAGGGCAGCCTTCGCTTCGCCTTCGTCGCCATCGAGTATTTCTCCAGGTGGGCCGAGGCCGAACCAGTGGCCAAAATAACCCCGCGGCGGCCCAACGGTTCATGTGGAAAAATATAGTCTGCCGCTATGGCGTGCCAAGGGAACTCGTCACTGATAACGACACCTAGTTCGACTCCGCGGCGTTCCGCGTGTTTTGCCACAACCTCGGCATAACGATATGCCGCCTCCGTGGGACACCTCGGTCCAACGGGGTAGTCGGCGGGCTAACAACAATTTGCTAGATGGACTAAAAAAGCGCCTCGTAGGCCTCCCTAAGGGCCTATGGCCCGAGGAACTGCAAAAAGCGCTATGGGCAATCAGGACGTCGCCGACGAGGGCCACATGCTTCTCCCCATTCAAGCTCCTATTCGGGGACGAGGCAATGAGCCCGGGAGAGTTCACCGCAAGATCTCACCGAGCGGCGACGGCTCGACCGCCGAGCGGGAGGTCTCCTTGACCTCCTCGAAGAACAACACGCCCAAGCCATATCAACCATGACCAAATGCGCCGAGAACAAGAAGGTCAAACCACGCCCGGCTGGAACTAGGCGACATGGTCCTCAAGCGGGTTGCGAACCCCTCTGCGGTGGGCAAGCTCGAGTCCAAATGGGAAGGGCCTTATATCATCACCCACGCCACGCGGGTCGGCTCCTTCTACATCGCAACACCGGACGGGCAGCAGTTGGGCCACACGTGGAATTCAAACACCCTCCGTAAGTTCTATCCCTAGGTTCTGTACACACCGGCCGCGCCGTATCTACCCTCCCGCCGTGGGCAGCCGAGGGATGTATTACCATAAATGTACTCCCGATTTTGCCCCCGTGAAAAGCTGCGGCACGACTACGCAGGCTAACCCCGACGCCACACTTGGCATGGTAACCAAGGGCGCACCGGGGGGGGGGGGGCAGCATCTCCTCCGAAAACACAAGGGCTCCAACGGAGCCCTATTTAAAAAAAAGTATGGGGGACGGTGCGAGGCTTCGCCTCCCCCTCGGAAAACATAAGGGCTCCAACGGAAGTTGGAGCCCTATTTAAAAAAGTATGGGGGACGGCGCGAGGCTTCGCCTCCCCCTCGGAAAACATAAGGGCTCCAACGGAGCCCTATTTAAAAAAGTATGGGGGACGGCGCGAGGCTTCGCCTCCCCCTCGGAAAACATAAGGGCACACCAAAACCGTGGCCGAGCAAAACAATCGCTTTATTCATCATCTCACAGTACAAGTCACAATCATACAGCGTACGCTGCGCGAAACACAACTAGGCAGGCCCGTGACATGAAAAACAACACAACATCCCTACAAAGCCCGAAAACCCATCTCACGGGTAGTCGGGGGTACCCGGGAGGCGCAAACTCCTCAGGCTCCGCTTGCAGCACCCACGCCATTAACTCTTCGTCGGACGACCACGTGGGCGCGAACCACGATATTCCTTCTGCAGCCCGGCCGCCGTGACGCCGCGAGGAGCCATCGGCGACACGTCACGCATCTCGGGCGGTGGCACGAGTCCCTCAAGCGGGCCTGCAGCCCCGCGGGCCTCCCAGAAAGCCCGTATCTCCTTGAACACGGCTACCGCCCTCCGGGCGCGTAGACGAAAAAACCTCTTCATCGAGCCTCCCGGGTTCGCCTTCCTCCACCACTGCCACTTTGCTCCATGACACACCACGCCCCGGTAACATATCCGAAGAGGCCACTTAGTGACCAAGCTGCGCTCGTCCTTGGATCCGCGACGACAGCCAGCAGTCTTCACTCGCCGCCCCTCCGGTGGACGCGGCCCGCGCTGAGCGCAGTGACGGAACAACATGCGAGCTCCCTAGGCAAAATACAAGCACGCATAAAGGGAACATCCAGCACAAACACACGTGCACCTTCGCAAACAAAGCCTTTTGCATTCATAAAGGAAAGCATCATTCACAGGGTCGTTACAAGTTAGATCCCCTTCGGTCCGGCCCCAGGACGTGCAGCGCCACTAGAACGGACAACCCAAAAGACAAAAAAAAGCAAGGGGGAACTCTAGGCCAAAATACTAAACAAAACACTAGATCCTAAACAAAACAGTACTTGGCAGGGGAGCGGAGGGTCACACCTGGTCCCCGGTGGTGGCCCCCCGCTCCCCTGCTCCAGACCCGTCCGCCACGCCCTTCCCCTTGGCTCGTTGGGCTAGAACCGCACGGAGAGAGTCCATCGTAGCCTTCCGGCCGAAGGGCGATCAGAACCCGGTGAAGAGCGCGTTGCTAGCTCGGCGTACCGACTTGCGACCAGCAACAACTTCGGCCGCAGAAGCCACGACCACAGAGCCCGCCCCAGCCCGTCGACGTGAGGACACCCCGCCTGCTGCAGGGAGATGAGGGCCGCTGTCACATCCCCAAATTAATAAAGAGGTTTATTATGCATCTCATTAGCATACATTATGTTTTGAAACTTTTCATTTAAATATTGTACTTGAAAAATCTCAAAATACATATGAAACATACACTTTAATTTGAACTCCAAACTAAAAACTGAAATAAATGCTACTAAAGATCCTCTGGAAATAATTTATTCAAATAATATATTAATTATCATGAATTAATATAATTTTTACTAAATTTTTGGGACTGGTTTGCACCCTATGAAAATTCAAACACAATTTAAAGACCAATATTATGTTTGAATTTAAATTATACACTTTATGTCATGAACAGTAGGGTTCAATAATTTTTATGAACACTAGACCTACCCAGGAACCCTTGTGATTTATTTCACATTTTTAGGAAATTTATTTCTATTTTTATCACCTTGGTCAAAGTAGGAAAACTGGTTTAGTTCTCAGTCAAACCCTAAACTCAAATTCGAGCACTGTTGGACCGGCTCGAGTCGGACCCGAGTCAAATGGCGAACTGGCTTGACCCACTAGCTGCACCGCACTTGGACCGTCCGATTGAAACTCGATGGCCCAGATTGCGTACCCCTTCGACACGGCCCGAGCGCCCCTTTTCTAAATCCTAGCCGTCCATTTCCGATCTAATGGACCGTGTTCCACACCGCACCCTCTCGCTTTGTGTCGCTGCCAACCTGGGCCCGCTGTCATAGCCATCCCCTACCTCGGGCAGAAGACGCAGAGCAGCTTTGCCACGCGGCCGGGCCGCTCTGCCCCAGCCCGTTGGCGCTCGTCGGTCTGCCGTGAGTTGCGCCCATGCACCATTCACCGAGACTCTTCACTTCCACAGCGCCTCGATGCCGTCATCGCCCGGGGATAATACCCCTCGCAACCCCTCCTTCTCCCTCACTTCTTCTCTGTTGACCGAGAAGAAGGAAGCTCGCCTGTGCTCCTCGCTTGGGTAAGCTTCCACCGGGTGTTTCACCTCTCTTCATTGCCTTATCCATTTTTCCTAACCCCAGCTCCTACGTGTGCTTGTAGCTCTTGTTTCAACTTCGTGCTCTCTGGAGTTCTGGGCGCGCACCCGTGGACACCCTTGTGCCAATCTTAGCCTCGGGTGAGTACTTTCCTCGCTTATGTGCATCACCAGTTGCCACTAAACTTCACACTTAATTCCCCTCAATCGATTTGGTCTTTGCACGACAGGACCTTGTTGAATTGAAGTTTGAACATTATCGGTAGAAGAAACGACCTTTTCGTCTCCCACCTTGTTTTGTAAGCCACTTTTCAATTCTTTGCTCTTATAGCATCTCCACGAGGATGCTTAAACTACTCCGACCATTCATTTATCACCTTTTGCTCCGTCGCTTTCTCCTCGCGGCCGTGTTCTTGCCACTTTTTCTCCGCGCCGACGCAGCTCCAAAGACTCAGAGCCTCCGGGCCCTCTCCTAGCTCAGGTAGCTTACTCATAGTCCCTAGGACCTCAGGCACCCGCTTGTTTGCGCCGTGGAGCAACGCATTGCTGTTTTCGAGTTTGCCGTATTGAGCGCTGCCGTTCAACTCCGGCTAGCCGCCGGTGACAGCGGCCTCGGTGTCGAGGCTACTCCCTTTAGGAGCGCATTACTATTTTGCATCTGTACATGCCCTTGGCTGGCGCCGCCATGGCCGGAATCACCGGCGAGCCGCCGGTGAAACGCGCGGGATCGAAATCCCGTTGTCGTACGCCGACAACAGTGTAGCAAAAATGATTAGGAGTTAAGTGGTAATCATTAGCGTTAAATGCTGTCTTAACGAGTTTAACAGTCGCTTATACGTGGGTCCCGTGCACAAAAACGGCGAGGTTAAACCGTAACATAGAGTGGCTGACCTGTGGGCCCCGAGCTTTCAACCCCGTGCACCGTGCGCGTGCACCAGTGGACCAAGTCCTTTGGACCGGGTCACAGACGGCGGGTCCCACATGTCAGTTCGGAATTTAAAATATGAGTTAAAAAGGAAATTGCACTGTGCACTAGAACCCCACAAGTTAGCTACTGTGGCTAGCGCGTGGCTCGGTGAGAAAAGTATGAAATGCGTTAGGAAATTAGAAAATCTGTGAACGATTTATTTATACACTAAAAAATAGTATGAACTTCTAAAATGCATAACTCCAAAATGAATGAAACCACTTCTGGTAATTTTAATTTTTAAAAAACTTGATACTAAAATTGGTTTCAAACATGTCTCTGCAGCAGAGAGTATTATTTTGGAGATTGATCCTTTAACGCTATTATTTTTACAATAGAAAAAGGCTGATAACTTTAAAAATTCATAAGTAATTCTTGGAAACTCCAAAAACAGTGAAATCAGTTTTGATAATTTCTATTTCAAATGAACTTAATTATAAAAGTGGTTTCAAACTTACCTCTATCACAGAAACTATAGTTTGGGGAAAATGATCCTAAAGAGGATTATTTTTACACTATTAATGCTGATAACTTTAGAAATCAATAACTAAATCAGGAAAACTCCAATTGGAGCAAACTCAATTGTTTTGAACTTGTAGTAATATTGTCTATTTATCCATGTAATCTATGTACTCACCACTGCTCTACAAATTTTCATCTCATAATTAAATTACATGAATGATGGCGTATTAAAATTTGAAATTCAAACCACCATAACTTTCATATACTAAATCTAAATGAAATAATTCTTTCACCAAAAATCATCTAGAATCATGACTTAGATACTGTAGAAAAATCATGCATTTTTGAGTACTTTGAATTTTTGAGTATTTCTCGATGTTTATTCGGTATTGTACTTATATAGATTCCGAGCCTTTTGATATTGACTCCTACGCCACCGAGAGCGAACAATTACTCTACCAGCAAGGCAAGCATCCTTTGAACTTTCTTTTTTGCATCATATTTGATCCCAGTTTTGTTAGGATAGATGCAATGATAATTGTTTGCATGCTATTTTGATATTGTCGCTATTTTTGTGATGAATAGTTAGACACATCCTATTATCTTGTCATTGTGGCTATCCATGAATTATTTCAGTACTGAAATGCTTAAGATAGGATGTGTGAAATTGAGTTATTCGGGTTTGCTTAGCCATGCAAGTCTAGAACCGGTAGTTTGATTGTCGGGAATAACTTGACAATTATGGGATAAACACAACTTTCATTATATACCATTGTTTCAGATCTTCGTATCTGTTTTATGAGTTAAGTTTTGTCTTTTTAAATGAGCTTTTGGTCTGGACAAGTGATGGCTAGTGATGGTGCCTTCATGCACGAGATTGGGTATGTGGTTGACTTGTCTAGACAATTAAGGACCGAACTTTGGTAACGTCGTTGATTCAAGTACATTCGTGCTACCACATGCGGGTTGGGAGCCGTATGGTTAAGTAGGGGAAGGTTTGTTGTGTTGAGTCCCACGGTGGTGAAATTGTAAGGGCATGGGACCGAAAAATCCTATGTTTTCCTTTTGGGCCGATAAGATGGAGACGTTAACGTCTTGTGTTTCCTAGGAGCCCTGGGTTGAGGGACTTAGCCCAATGGATTTTCTTGCTAAAAACGACCATATCTTGATTTACCCGGCCGGCATATCATAGGAAGTATGCTATATTCGGAGGCATCTGGAGACTTACGGGCTAATCAAGTCGTGTGGGTAAAGTAGTACACCCCTGCAGGGTATAAATCTATTCGAATAGCTGTGTCCACGGTTATGGACAACCACTTGAGTTCGGGAGTTACTATTGTTAGACTTGGAATTAAAATTGTGGGTGAACTCGGCTTGTTGTTGTATCAAAGTGGACAACCACTTTGCTAATTGTATGATTTATTTGTTATTCAATTCATTACTTGTTCACATGCTTTACTTCTACTTCAAATCTGATTTTGAAATGGCTCTTGAAAAACTAGTATGTGTAGGTTGTTCAGTGTTGCGTCTCTTTCGCAAAACTAAACCAATATGAGCCCTTCCTTTGAATGACCTTATGCATAACTATTTTTATTTGTGTAAGACTTGCGAGTACTCTTTGGTACTCAGCCAGATGTTTGCTGGCTTTTACAGGTGAGGAAGATATTGAGACAAGCGAGCTTGTCGAAGGCGATTTAGGCGACACTGATGAGTAGTGCTACCTTTTAACCCCAGTCGGTTGCCGATGGGTTATGGGGCATACCACTACTGGTCTTTTGGTTTAATTACTTGTTTCCGCTGCTACTTAATACTCTTATTTTAATTTGGCGTGTCGGTCACTTGTATTAGTTGTAAACTTGGAACTTTGATGTATGCCTTTTGTACTATTTATGTATGAGTGTTGTATGGATGTGATCAACGTTGTATGAGAGTATGGTTATATTGGTCACTGATCTTGGGAGCCAATATAAGTCATACTCGCTGTTCATGGCTTCCTATTTAACTCACTAAGTGTAGTGCTTGACTTGTTGGAGAATCGACAATCATGTAGTGCTCGCAGAGGAGCGACGTGCATGATCGTCGGGGCTCTAGTTTTAGTTAAGCCTCTCATTTAGATTGAGTTAAGTTGGAATCCATTCACCGTAGGTCCAGAGTTATGTCCTTAAGACCATGCTTAGTCTCGGTCTTATGGAGATAACCCGGGGTCCCCACAGCCGCCGTCCACCCCGTCTTCGCGCAATGGTTGCCGTAGGCACGAGCAGCTGGGACAAACACCTCCCCGGCATGATGGAGGCGATCCAGGGTCCTATCCAGTTGATCGACGGTGTGCCCCCGCGGGGGCGACACGGCGCCGACATCAACCATGGCGCCTTCCATGTGCTCCATCGCCAGCCATGTAGCCTGCGCTATGCTGGCGGAAAGCTCCCGTTCCGCCTTGACCTCCGTGTCGAGTATGGAGTTAGCGCTCCGCAAAGACGCCACCTCATCCTCGGCGCAAAGTCGCTCTTCCACCAAGAACCCGGCCTGCCGGCTCTCGGCACCAAGCAACCTTCGCCTTGACCCTTTGACCTCCTCGGCAAGGGCCTCGCGCCTGGCGGCTAGCACCGTGTTCGCGCAAACTCGCGTCGACCGATCCTCGATCTCTCGTAGTCACACAGATATCCCGCTCGAGCGCGCGAGAGACCATCAGGGCCTGCAAAAAATGAGGTCACTACAACACCGACGTGCAAGTCGCTACAACACCGGCGTGCAAGGGCGGACGTCTTCACTCACCCTCGCTGTGTTCGCCTCTATGCTGCGGAACATCTGATCGACAGGCACCCGCTGGAAGAGCACGCCCGAGCGGGCGGGGCTGGCGGCCACTTCGCCAACGGAGGCCACACCGGGGCTCAACTTGAAGTCCACGGTTCGCATCACACCCATGCCAGCAGACCCCACGACTCCCAACGGGCCGTCAGCCGCCCCACCCGTCCGGCAACCGTCGGACCCCCGGCGCCGGGGCCGGCGGGAGGCACGCTACCGCCAGAAAACCCGGAGGACCTCCCGTCCCCCAAAGCGGCCTTGCCCGCGTCGCCTGCGTCGACAGCCGGCACTGCGCAACAGAGACAAGTTACTCAAAGCAGAAACGGAACAAACCCGACAAGGAAGGCTCTAGACTAACCACTGCACGGAGGAACAAGGACGCGCTCCTCCACCCAGGTATCTGCGGACCCACGCCTGTACACCTGCGAGGGCGTCCCGGACAATTCCTCGGGGGCAAAGCTCGCTATCGCAAATGAGCTAGCCACCACCTCACGACGCACGGTAGCCGACACTACCTCCGAGGATGAGCTCGTCGAAGAGCTGCTTGACTCCTGCCGCATCTCGGGAGCCACCGCCACCCTCGTCAAAAACGGGCCCGTCATCCCCACACCAGCGCCAGAGCCGCCGGCCACACCGGCCCCAACGGCCTGCAGGGGCGCCGCACGGATCGGACCAGGGGTCTCCAGCTCGTCCGGGCTGCGCGCCCGCTTCTTCTTCCCCGCGTCGGGGTCCAAGCGCTCCGCTAGGCGAACAGAGGGGTCCGCGTACGCGTGGTTTAAACGGGGCTCGCGCACCACCTGCCCCATCTCGCGTGCTCTTTCCCAGATATGGGCCAGAGCCGCTCGCCGCGCAAGGCCGCCTCGTCAACAGACAACACTACAAGGCGGCTAGAAGGTGGTCACAAGCTCGTTATAAGGACAACAACCCACCAGCCAAAACAAGTATGCAAGCAAACCTGAGCGGCCCCCAAGCTCCAACGCGGGGACACCATCCCTTGGGTCCCCGAGATGGACATCCCAGCCCTGCGCCAGAGGCCACACACAGAGCACGCAGAACTCCTCCACGAAGTCTCGGGTGGACATCCTCTGCGCCGCCCGGAGCAATAGCGCTAGTAGCGCATCCTCCCTCGCCAAGAGCTGGATCGTCAGCGATGAAATAACATGAATAGGACCCCGCAGGAACGAAGGCCGGCCTCGAGGCCACATTTGTGATAAAACCAGCGGCGAGTCCGGTCCGTCTCCCATCGGTTTGGCCGCCGCGAATGTGCATCAAGGAGCCGCTTCGCCTCGGAAGTTGACGCTGGTTCGACGTCTCGCGGTGCTCTTCTTCTTCTTCGGCTGACACCTACCGTCATGAAGGTACGCGAAGAGCCTTGACTCCCCGGCACCAACCCCCGCGGACCGGAGCACCCACTCAAAAACGCCGAGCTTCACGATGGAGTTCAGGCTCAGCTGGGCGAGGTCAACCCCGTACAGCTGCAGCACCTGGAACAACAGGGGGGCACACGGCATGCGAAGACCCGCATCCAGGAAAGCCACGAACACAATCGTTTCGTCTTTTCGAGGCGCGGGCACATCCTCGGAACCAGGGGCGCAAGCGTCCTCCAGCTTCGACAACTTTCCCTCGCCATGAAGGGCCCCCAGGACAGCAGGCGTAACGGTCGAAGGGCCTTGTGAGACCCCGGTTTATTAAACTTGTAATACTTAACCTTCCTCTGGTTCTAGTATCACAAATAGAATAATCCGCGTCTCGATGAATATGTGCCTCCCAGAACAAGCAACACACATACATCATATCCAAGCATGCATCAATTCCATACAACAGATTATAACAAGTCTACCAAAAGACATACATAATATAAGTTATTACAACACAGCCGACCGGCCAAATGACATAAGTAGCAAATAAGTAACAATGAAGCAAAAGTTGCCATAAGATGGCTTAAACTCAAAAGACGACACGGTTAGCCACATAACACCACAGTGGCAACCGATCGGGCCGCCAAGCTAATCGCCCGTGAAGCGCCACAAAGACAACTCACAAAAGTGAGGTCCATCTGACTCACTATCATCCTCTGCACAACACAAGCAATGCAGTGAGTACAAAAATGTACTTGCAAGACTTACGAGTAGCAAGCCTATACATAGCTACATGAAAGTCGTATTCAAAGGAATGTGGTTATATGGTTCTTTGACGATAAAGCAAGTTTCATTTGCAATATTGTAATAAGTTGAACAAAGAGTTTGTAAAATCTGTTTTTAAGCATTTAAATAACAATGAGTAAACATAAGTAACAAGTATCCACCTAGAAGTGACTTTCCCAAAGCCACCACAACATAGCATGAATCCCGATTCATACCACCCAACAAGTTTTAATTTTGAAAAGGTTGTAGTCTAACTCTTGAAAAGCTTATCCAAGCGTGTCCATAACCTAGGACGAGGCTATTCGAATAGTTTTAATCCGCAGGGTGTACCAATGTACCCACACTTGCATCGCCTTTTGCCAAGCTATTAAGCACACTTCCTTTGGTATACCGGCACGGCTAAGTCCTACGAACCCTTTCCAATGGATTATGCTAATCAAGAGACGCACGATGGGGTTAATCCTTAGTGATCTGCCGACTAAATATGGATCACAAGGACCCATACGTGGAGCAAGATACACCGCCCTCGGCGGGTGTTCTCCTCCCTACAACGTGTCCATGTTGCATATAATCAAATATGCAACCCACCACGCGACTCATTAATTAACACAGCCCAAAGTACTCACTAAGAGAGGTCCCATATCCTCTAGTGTGGTTAGCACGCACGTAATGCTCTGATAATGATACTCACAAGTAGTTCGGTCATTAATTGACCGGGCACCATTCCAATCACACCCAAAAGATCACACCATCTTACCATTGTGCCCAAGTCTAAATTGTTTTCATTTTCAATTTTAGTTTTGCAATTTAGACAAAGCACAAGGCTGAAATATACACATAGTAATAGTTTGTGTGATCAAAGTTATCGACGAGTCGATAACTGCCCATTTCTACCGATAGCTAAGCATGGCTAAGCATAATGACACGTAAACTACTAAGTGACAAGGGTCCATCCAGCGAACCCAAAATCACAGCAAGTAACCTAGGCTTCAGTAGTAGAGGAATAAACATTTCCTACTGATAATGCATCTAGTAGGCCAACTATCGACAATAGTTTAAAACAACATAGCAATGCATACATAGAATTTGCAAACAATATATTAGAATTTGAAAATAGTAGGAACAATATGATCAAATGAATGCTACATCTGCTTGCCTGGCTGAAGTGCAGGATCTGATGGCTGCTGTGGCTCAATATCAAGATTAATAATATTGTCTTCGGAACCTAACGCGAAAAGGTGATAAGCAAATAAGAACGAAGAACACCAAATAAACTCCAACAGCAAAACACATCCAAAACTAATAAAATTCACACTACAGCTAGGGAAAGATCTAAGACAATGATAGGAACAAGAATCATGCAATTTGGACTAAGCATACAAAAGATATGAGCAAAATGCTCCTTCTCAGCCTATAACAACCTAATTAATAATTAGCACTGTTCATGGCGAAATTTTCTAGAATGATCTAGGGTCTGAAATTTTTATAGTAGGTAGATTATGACATCCTAATAACAGCAAAGTTGGATTTACTAAATTTGGAGTTATACACATTTACTTATGATTTTTCTAAGTTGTAAATCCAATGCAAATCATTTTACAGAATTATGAACATGCTCAAATCCTATTTTATATAAAAGTATACTAACATACGAATTTAACAAAATTGGTTTTGCACAATTTGGATTTATACAGAAAAAGATATGCATTTTTAAGATTAAAACTATTTCGAATATTCAAAATGACAAATCGAGTTATTCGTAGTTACACAATTTTCACATCGCAACATGCTTAAATCCATTTTTATAATAAACTAAAGTGGCAACATAATTTATTACCGTTGGAATAATCTAAAAGCGATTAAAATGAATTAGTTATGAGTTTCTAAAGTTTTACATCATTTTGGTTGATAAACAAATACTTACCAAATATAGACAAACTCCAATAAAAGAATAAGACGTGGACAACTCCCAACCCTTGATCTAAAATCCCACGGCTCACGCAGCGTTAAAACAAGATGCGCGCGCCATAAAAACGAGCCCACCGTTGGATCAAGATCCAACGGCGCACACGAGTGTATGCATTCGGACGGTGCGGTTGCATACACGATCTTGGCCGTTGATCGAAAGATCGACGGTCGAGAACGATCAAGACAACCGGAGGGTCCGAACGCACACAAAGATCAGGGCCGCAGATCTAAAAATGAACGGTAGATATTGATCGCAGTTCAAAGGGGGATGCTGACACGTGGGACCGCATGTCAGTGACTTCGAGTCACCCACGCGCTGGTTTAACCCACGTGCACAGTGCACTGGGCCCACTTGTCAGCGACTGAGAGTGGCGGTTAGGACAGGATTAATGCTTCTAATGATTAACATTAACTAGGCACTAATGACTCCTGAGATTTGATTTTAACCCCTCGGGCCCACAAGTCAGCGACCCAAAGGAGATTTCCGACAGGGATTAAATGCCGACATATTAATTAAGCCATGATTAAGCATTAATGATGTCGGAACAGTGCGGGGTTGAACCAGAGAGCGATTTAAGGATATTGGGCCCACTGGTCAGTGGCTCAACGACAATGATTAAGACACAATTAATAACTAATGATTAGCAATTAGTGTGCCCTAATTAAGTGACGAAAACAGGAGCTGCTGTGTCGGCAAAACCCGAGCGAGTTCAACGGCAAATCGCGGCGACACCATGCGCGCGCGCCACCAAGAACCAAAATGGATTCGCAATAGCACAACGAATCTAATGGTAGCATTCTCGCCCGTGAGGACTAGAACGCCGGCCAGCCGAAAACGAAAATGGGAGCTTTTACTGCTAAACATGAAAATAGCGAAAAGCTCCACTGCGGACCTAGGATGCGGGTGCCAGAGCCACTAAGGACTAATAAGAAGCTACCTTAGGGACGAGAAGCTTCAAAGATGGCGGAGTTGCTTGATCACGATGAAAGCTTGCGGACTTGGAGAAGAAAACCCAGATAGATACCCGAGCCAAATGAGTGATTCCAAAGCATCAAGATAGCTTCATAAAGACCCACGTGGCTACATGAGCAAGTAATTAGAAATGGAGCACTCACTGAAATGAGGAAGAAGATGACCACTTCGCCGAATTTGAACAAACCCCAAATTGGACAATTCACGAGAATCAAATCCAAAATTAAGTGAGGGGAAATGTTCAAGGAAGTAAATAGATAAGGTTAGGGCAAAGAAACGTGAAGGAGGACCACCGAACACCAAGAACACCAATGGAGCTCCACGGGTCAACAATGGCGATTTGCCATTTTTGAGGTGTTAAGCTCCAATATTGTGAATGAAGCTTGATGGTGGTCTAAAGAAATACCAGGAGGTCTTGAGAGTGCTTATAAAGCCATGAAAGCATTAGGGTTGCAGCACCAATCTTTCAGGCGGCAAAACACAAAGCACAAGGTGCGGCCGACAAGGAAAAAGAGGTGTAGACGTGCATTAGGTCATGGCCTGGCTCAGTGTACCTCCCATACCCCTAAATGTCGGCTAGGGTGGCTTTAGGAGCAAGAAATGACACCGCCATTACTCCCCTACGGTGTTGCTCGACGCGGCGGGAGGTAGAAGACGACCAGCGAAAAAGGCTCGGTGATTCTCAGTCGTTGGATTAGACATGGACGGCTGAGATAGCGCCACGCCTCCGGGCTTTAAAACACAACGAAAAGGTTCCGAGCCCTAGGATTAGAAACGAACGGCTCAGATAGCTCCACGTCGCAAACTCAATTTACAACGGAGGAACACGCGGGCGTTGGATCTTAATCCAACGGCTCTGATTCAAGAATGCAACCGGAGGGTCCGAAGGTTTCGGAGAATCTCAACGGTTGGATGGAGATCTAACGGTTGGCAATCAAACTTGCAACCGGAAGGTCCGAAGGGTTACACGCGCGCGGGCCGTGCGATTAAGATCCAACGGTTGAGATCCAACACGCGTTTTAAAGAGAGGCTCGTGCGCTTAGTTGATCGACCGAATCAATTGGCTCGAGCCCAGTCCGACTCAACCCAAGTAACAATAAAACCAAGTTTGACTTTGAAATAAGAACAGAGACTTTGAATGATTTATTTGAGGTAGCAAATTAACTCCAAAGATTATGAAATTTTTACAGAGCTTGCTAACTCAGATATTAACTCGAGTAAAATTTTCAGAGGTTTTTATACTGTGAATAAATCTCCAAAAATTCTGCAAGGCTCTGTTTTAATGTTTGACTGAGAGTCAAACAGGTTTGACTGCCTCTAAAAATATTCAAACAATTTCTAAAAATTGTGAAATTTTTCAGAGGGGTCACATACCATCACAGAGACTTAGGAAAAATATTTCCAGAGGATGATCATAAGATTTGACAAGATTGTTTTTGGAATAACAAGATTTGGATCAACTAGACTTGTGACAATGTATTTCCATAATCCCTTGTACAAGAATTGTTTGGCACAACAGGAAATACATGATGTAAGAAAAAGTTTTAATTTCTACTGATTTTCTTACATTTGAAACACAAGCCCAAGATTGGGATGTTACAGGCCTAGCTCGTCCGTGTACACCGCAACACCGCCTCCATCCTTGCTCCGCTTCGTCATTGAAAGCGTCGGGGAGCGACAACCGAGCGAAAATGAGGCAGCAGGCGAGAGAGAAGGCGGAATAGTAATAGAATAGGGCGCCACGCCAAGCATTTATTGAAGGGCAACGGGTAGGCTACACTAGCGCAAATTAAAAAAAATTCTACCCGTAAACCAAGATCACTGCAGTTATAGATCACGGTCTTACCACCAGACGCGCAGGTGTGGAAGTTGATGCAGCACGTCGGGGCAGTGTAGTCGTACTAAGTTGATGCAGTACGTCGGGGCAGAGTAGTCGTACTACTTCCTTGTCCTCGTCGTGGCGTCCCACGTACAACTCCTCTCTTGCGGTTCGTCCCAACGCTACAGATGCAGCGCCTTCAAAGGTATCCACAAGTACAGGAGGAAGCGACGCACGCCGAACTACTAGATCCGCACGAGCGACTAGGGCGTGGGAGGGGTGGCAGCTAGGGTTTGAGGATGTCACGAAAAACTCATCCCTCAATCCTGTGCGCCCCTGCCCTCCTTTTATAGACGTCCTTACAATGGGCTTCTACGAATAGAGGCCCATTAGGACTCAATGCCCAGTCTAATTCAGATCCAATCCGAATTAGGCTTCAGCCCCTTAAGTGTGTGACCCTATAGATTCACGTATGTTTAGACATGACGCGAGTACACATAGTTGGTCAATAGTTGGTAGCGGCCTCTAGCAAGACGTGCCAACTCCTAAACATACGTAAAGATCATATCGGACGAACCATCACAACGTTATGTACATGCCAATCCCTTTGCCTCACGATATCTGGCCGAGCTCCAAGTCGACCACTCTTTCTCGATCCCGTGATCCGAATCCCTTACTAGGTTAACTCTTAACCTTAAGTAGCATGGTCATGCATTTCGGATCCGATCACCGAGGGCCAGAGATATCTCTCTGTAGAGAGGGTAAATCCCATTTCGACCGACCATGCCTCGCAAAGATGCTTCATGACAAACCCGAAAGCTACCTTTATAACTACCCGCCATTCTGAGTAGCGCTTGATAGCCCCTAAGTAGGTCGATTCACATCTCAAGTACATGCGACAATCTCGTGTCTAAGGACAAGGCGTATACATTGTGTAGAGAGAACCATAAGAATAATTACTATGTCTCAAAGTTGGGTCGGTCCAACCCCATGTTCTAAACATGTGTCCACATTATTGGTTTGACATCTCCATGTCTATGACCTGTGAAACATGGTCATCAACCGATACATGTGCTAATCCATCATTCACGTGTGTCCTCACATGAACTTCGACTAGGGACAACTTTAGAATAACCATACAAGTAAAGAGTTTCACAAACAAGTCACATACTTGTTAATCAACACAAAGGCAATATTCAAGGAACATTTATTAAATCATGGATACAATGAAATATCATCATCAATATGATTTGCCTCTAGGGCATATCTCCAACAAAATGCTATTGAATCTTTTGAATGGCTAATGGAATCACTTAAGCATATTTGGTAATTGGTTAATTAAATGAATGTTTGACAATTAGTTGTAAAGGCAGTATAGTTTTTTAGAATAAGTTGTTGAGCAGGGAAAAGCAAAGTGGTATGGAGTCAAATTAAAATGTCAGTAAACCCTTTCTCTAGCCCAACCAATTTTCATACTAGCAAATTGGGTGTATGTCCTTTAGATAACTCTAGTTAGCCATTCTAAATTTGAGTTAAAAAGAAGTTTAGTTGTAACATTTCTGTCTAAGAGAAGTCTTGCTTTTGTAGGTGTATAGCCTGTAGTTTGAAGCTAATAAAAATGGCAGTAGGTTATGTTTTGCTAAATCTAGTAGTTAAGTGTGAGTAAGGCTAAAGTTGGTTAGAAATCTGATTAGCAGTTATTAGTTGGCTAATTAACTAGTTAGTGTTCCATTAGCATATAAGAGGTTTGATTTTGACTGTATGATTATCGTGGAAAATAAGTGAGTTTGGAAAGATCAATCACAAGAAACCCTAACTAATTTAAATAAACTCCAAATCATCTAATTTTTGTTCCTAAATTCATAATCTATCTTCTGTGTTATTGTGAGGACCCCAATTTATTTGGCTTGTAATGCTTAACCAACCACCTGGTCCTAGCATCACAAATCAAATAAATTGATCTCTAGATATGTATACTTCCGTAGCAAAAGATACACACCTGCTACAAAATTAGACATCAACTCCATTCCAAACATAGAGTCCAAACACCACACTACCAAACGGAAGATAAACAAATAGTAGAGTTATTACGCATAAAGGCCGATGTGCCATAAGATACACAAATAAACAAGACAGATAAATGAAGCAAAAGTGCCATAAGATGACTATAATCAAAGCCAATCGCGTGCCCCCAACCCACAAGGCATCCGACCGACCGCCAAGTCTAGTCGCCCACGAAACGGCAACATGACTCACGTATGAGGCCCTTGGGGCTCACCTTCTTCCTCTCGCAACAAAAACATTAAGCAAAGCACCGAGTACAAAGATTGTCTTTGTACCCGCAAGACCGACGTGTGAACTAGCGCACTGCTCATATGCTACATGCAAAGCTTGTTTGGTGGAGGCCATATGTTTCATTTGCATAAAGCCAATTTTCATTTGCAATAATATAATACGCTTAGAAGGCAAGTTTGCAATTCGTTTTTAATGCTGAAATAACAAGAAGGATATTAATAACAAAAGAGTAAAGGTAACCAATCTAGAAGTGACTATCCCAATAGTCACCATTAACAATAGCACTAATCCCGCATTCGTACTCACCCATCAAGTTTTAATTTAAATTGTTGTAGTCTAGTTCTTACGGGCGATCCGAGCGTGTCCATAACCTAAGACGAGGCTATTCGAATAGTTTTAACCCCGCAGGTGTACCAATGTACCCACACTCGCATCGCCTTTAAGCCAAAGCACACTCCGAAGGTATGTCGCACGGCTAAGTCCTACGAGACTTTTTCCAATATTGTGTATTAACTACGAGCCGCTCGTATGGATAGAAATCCATACGCTTACATGGTAAAGTAAAAGGCAACTACCCACTGTGATAAAGCTTTTCGACAACTACCATGCTCCCACCTCCATCCTCCCGCGACCTCTCGCGACCCTGAGACAATACACGCCAAAGTACTAGGTCAAGAGAGGTCCCATATACTCTAGTGTGGTTAGCACGCAAAATGCTCAAGACGGTGGCGCAAGTAACTCGGTCCTTAATCGACTCTGCACCTTTCCACCACACCCAACAGATCACACCGCCTTACCATTGTGCCCAAGTCTAAATCATTTTTGTTTTCATTTTTAATTTTGCAATTAAACATAGCGTAAATGTCAAACATAAAGTTATAGAAAATTTTGTGTGATCAAGGTTACCGACTAAAGTCGATAACCGCCAGCTTCTACCGATAGCTAAGCATGTCTAAGCAAATTGACCTTGACCTACTAAGTGACAAGAGATCATCCAATGATTTCTAATCACAAAGAAATAACCTAGGCTCGTAGTAGAGGAATATCATTTGCCTACAGATTATGCATCTAAAGGATTATCTAACCAATTTAACACAAATTAAGCGATGCATACATACAGCTTGAAACAAAATATTAGACTTTAAAATACTGGGATTAACATGATCAAACCGCTTGTTCGGCCGCTATTGCTCGTAATGCTCAACTCGCTGCAGAGGATCGCCTCGTGGTTACCGCAAATATCGAATCCTAACGATTGAACAAATAACAAATAATAAGAATGAATAACACCGCAAAACTCAACATACAACAATAACAAAACATACCAAAACTTACACAACAACCTAAGCAAGATATAACAAAATTTTAGAAACAGAGAACAAATCATTTTAAGTTATTAAGAATTTTCTATGAATTTTCTAAGCTAAAAACACATCAAAACACTAGTTAATTACTTAACAAATTTTCATGAATGTAAAAAAGATCTAAAACCTATCCCGAGAATTAGTATACTAAAAATGAAATTTTCTGAATTGGTTTCACTCGATTTGGACAATTATTGAAAGAGATATACATTTTCTAATTTAGAAGATACATAAAACATCCTTTAATTAATTAATGATCTTTGCTATGGATACAAGGTTGAAACTAATTTTAGTAAATACCACATTTTAAATGAAAATTAACAAAGATGGATTCAAGCGATTTAGATAAAAATTGAATTAGTTATGCATTTTCTAAGTTTAAATGAATTAACAAAGCATGATGTAAAACACATTACGAGATACTAAATCATTTATTCCTTTTTCTACCCACACCAACTAGCCCCGCACATCGATCGGGCGGGCTCACGAAGGCGTCGACCAGACAGCCCGCCGCGAAGGTGATGTCGAAGGCGATTCTAAGAATACGCCTTTGACATATCAAAGTGTACTTCTAACATATACTCACAGAGAAATACGCTTCCAAACAGAGAAAACGACGCCAAGGGTTACACACCCACTAATCGACAAACCATGGGCCCATATGACAATGTATACACAAAGGGTTTTAAACCGGTGCAGGTTAAGATTTTAACCGCGTTTTATCTCTGAGGGCCCACAAGTCATACTCACAGATCAAAGAGTGCTTAAACGCTAAAGACAGGGTTATCACCTAACCCGCCGGCGACTTGCTGGAGCCCCCGTGCGCGGGCGCGACGGCGAGGTAGGCGAACTGGTGAAGGAGGGGCGCTCCGGGCTCGAGAGTGACACCTCCAGGTGCGCAGCAACCTCACGAACTTGTTGGCGACGACGCGGAGTCCGATGGTCGACGGAATCGGGCTCGCGACGGCCGGAAGCGGAGACGAAGAAGAGGCTTCCGAGGGCGAGCCACTACGGTCCACGAGTAGACTTGGGGAGGCGCGCCTAGAGATCGCGATGGCACCAGGAACGATACGCCCACGATCCTGATGACGGAGGAGGACGGTGGCGCCCGGAATTGATACGGCGGCGGATCACCGTGCTCGGAGAAGAAGGGGGTCGCACACCCTCCGTGATGCACCAAAGACACAAACGAACCCACCGTGAGCATCAGTGGAGCATTGCGATCAAGTGGAACCAAACTCTGAGGCTTGAGACTCACCAGAACGCTAGCAAGCTCGCGGGGCCGAGGCTGCCGGAAGCGAAGACGATGAAGTTGCTCCAGGCAATCCACTGGATGCTGATGATCCGGGATGGGCAAAATGGAGGCGGCGAATGGAGTGGATCACTATGGTGCGGACGCGGGCTCAAAGGCGGCTCCGATTAGGCGGTACTACGCTCGGGTTCTTCTCCGGCCGAGGAGGAAATTTGGGCGGAGAAGGCGCGAGAATGGACGCGAAGGATAGTGGATGGGCTCGGTGGGTAGATGAGACCCCGGCGATGCTTCTCGGACTGACACGAGGACAAAAAGGTGGCAGCGACGAGGTACGTGGCGAGCATGCGTGTGCGGCCGTGAGCTCCGGTGAGGTGCGGAGAAGACGAGGGCGGACCTGACAGGTAGGGTCCACATGTCAGCGACGGCGTCGAAGCGGTGCGAACCAGAGTCAAGCGTGGCGTGATCAGTTGGTCCGACTCGATCAAGAGAATGTCGATCACCGGATCCGAAATGGACGGCCGAGATTGGTGTATGCATTCGACAGTCGACGAGACACGCAATATGGACCGTGGCGATCTTCATCTGACGGTCGACAGCCATCGGGCTCGCACGGTGCAACTAGGTGGTGCGACCGAGTCAAGTGGTGCGGGTCGGACTCGAGCTCGAGTTGGGTTCGAGCCCGATAAACAGTGATTTCAGGTTTGATTTTCAAAAGGCTGAGCGGGTTTGGGGAATTTTTAGAGATAGCTCCCGAGGCACAAAATTTCTGAAATTTTTATAGGAGCTTGCTAGGACAGAGGACAACCTTGTGTAATTTTTCCAGAACTTTTTATGCACTGCATTGTTCTACAGAAAATTCACAAGCTGCTGACCTAGGGTTTGACCAGAAATTCAAACTAGTTTGACTTGGCCATTTGAAATAGCAAATAAAATCTAAAAATTGTGAAATAATTCAGGGAGGTAGATAAGATGATCAAGATGATAGGAAAAATAATTTCAGAGGATGATCACAAGTTTGAAGGCTAAGAATTTGCTGACAACAATTTCCAATCACAAGAATTAAATTCTAAAAATTGGAAATTGCTAGGAAAAATTGTAGAAACTCTCAAATGATTTCATGAGGCATCAAAGTTTCTATTTCTCCTCATAATTTACATTTGAAATACAAACCCTAAGTTAGGGTGTTACAAATCTCCCCTTACAGAATCTCGCTAGAGATTTCGATCACCGAGAGAAGAAGGATGGGTAATCTGCCGAGACGATCCTCCCGCTCCCATGTGGCTTCATCTCGGAGTGGTTCGACCATCGAACTTTAAGGAACTTGATCACACGGTTCCTTGTTCTGCGCTCACTTCTTCGAGGATACGAATGGGGCGCCACGATAAGATAGATCTTCCCGCACATCAATATTTTCCAAAGGCGTCTCTCAACTGGAACACGAAGGCACTTTTTCAATTGTGACACATGGAAAACATCATGCACCCCCTCAAGTGTAGCTGGCAACTCTAACTTGTAAGCAACAGCCCCCACTTTATCGATGACGCGATATGGTCCAACATACCGAGGAGCCAACTTGCCTTGACACCGAAACGACGATGTCCTTCAAAGGTGAGACTTTGAGATACACAAAGTCATTGGTCGAAACTCAACTCACGGCGACGTCGATCCGCATAGCTCTTTCGCTCGGTGAGCTACGCGCAAGTGCTCACGAATCAACTGCACTTGACTTTCAGCCTCATTGATGGAATCTGGACCAAAGAACTGCCTTTCACCAGTTTTTGACCAGTTCAACGGTGTTCTCGCAGCCGCCCATACAAGGCCTCAAATGGTGCCATACCGAGACTAGCTTGAAGTCGTTGTTGTAGGAGAACCTCGCAAGCGGTAGGCACTTCTCCCAATTCTTTCCATAGGAAAGAACACAAGCACGAGCATGTCTTCAAGCACCTAATTGACGCGCTCCGTCGACCATCACCGAGGATGATAGGTCGAATGAACGAAAGACGGTCCCCATGGCTTCCTCGCAGACTATGCCAAAACCGAGAGGTGAACAGAGAACCACGATCGACACAATTGTTCGTGGCACACCATGCACTCACAATGCGGGATATGCAAAGATCCGCTAATCGATTCACATCAATCTTCGATCGCGACCGAAGGAAATGAGCCACCTTCACAATCGATCGATGATAACCCATAATGCATCCTTTCTCGCAGAGTACGGGTAGACCGGTGGACGAAGTCCATGCCTACGTAATCCCACTTCCATTCTCGCATCGTAAAGGTGAAGGAGACCGCTGACGCCGATGCTCGGCCTTGACGCGACAACATATGTCACATCCGCCACGAACACCGCAATCTCGCGCTTCATGCGAGTCCACCGAATCTCTCGACGCAGATCTTGGTACATTTTAGTGGCCCGGGATGGATGGACAAAGGCGAATCATGGGCCTCTCAAGAATCAAATCCCGCAACTCGGGACCTTTGGGACCACAAGACGCTGCCCAAACCATACAACACCGTGCTCATCTTCTCGTGAAACACTTGGCTGATCCATTTCGATGTTCGCTGATTTTACCCACACCATCATTCGATTGTCGTGCTGCCTTGATTTGATCCACCAAGGTCGGTTGCACAACCAAGGCAAAGAAGGGAACCATGCTCAACCAAACCCAAGTTGAGACGCTGAAATTTCGCAAGAAGTGCGAGTTGTCGCTCTTGGATCATCAAAGTATTGCAATACACCTTTCGCTAAGTGCATCAAAGAACTACATTGGCCTTGCTGGTGATACTGAATACCCATCTCATAATCTTTGATCAATTCTAGCCATCTCCTCTCGCTCGAGGTTCAGATCCGCCGAGTGAACAAGTATTTCAAACTCTTGTGGTGAATACACCTCACAATGCACCGATCGATAATGCCGCCAAATCTTGAGTGCATGAACCACAAGAAGAAGCTCTAGATCATGGGTGGGATAGTTGAGCTCATGAGGTCTCAATCGCCTGGATGCATAGGCAACGCGCTTGCCTTCCTGCATAAGAACACATCCAAGTTCCTGACGAGAGGCATCGCAATAAATATCGAAGCTCTTGTGGATATCAGGAAGAGTAAGGATCTGGGCTGAAGTCAATCGTTGTTTGAGCTCCCGAAAGCTCTCATCACAAGCGAGGACCACACAAACTTCTTGTCCTTCTTGAGCAATTCAGTCATCGGCTTTGCGATCTTGGAGAAGTTCTCGATAAAGCGGCGGTAGTAGCCCGCTAAACCAAGAAAACTCCGCACATCGCTGGATCGACTTGGGTGACCCCAAGATAGAACGTCGCCGACCTTTTGGGATCCACAGCTATGCCTCCACTGAAAGAACATGGCCCAAGAATGCCACTTCCTTCAACCGTAACTCACATTTGCCGAACTTTGCATATAGCCGATGCTCCGCAATTTGCCCAAAACAATCTTGGATGCTCAAAGATGCTCGCTTGATCTTGGAATAGATAAGGATATCATCAATAAAGACCACCACAAATTTATCCAAAAACTCCATGAATACTGAATTCATTAAGTTCATGAACAAAGTCGAGCATTGGTTAAACCGAAGACATGACGGTGTACTCGCATGACCCATAACGAGTAGTGAAAGCCTTCGAATATCCTCTGATCTGATCCTGACCTGATGATACCCCATTCTCAAATCAATCTTTGAGAACACCTGGGCTCCAGTCAACTGATCGAACAGATCATCGATGCGGGGCAGAGGGTATTTGTTCTTCACCGTCACCTCATTGAGAGGACGGTAGTCAACACACATGCGCAAGGTCTTGTCCTTCTTCTTCACAAAGAGCACCGGACAACCCCAAGGAGATGAGCTAGGACGGATGAAACCCTTTGCTTGAAGCTCACCTAATTGCTTCTTCAATTCCTCCAATTCATTGGGAGGCATCCGATACGGCGCCTTCGAGATAGGGGCAGTACCGGGCAGCAACTCGATGACAAACTCCAGATCTCGAACCGGAGGCATCCCAGGTAAATCATCAGGAAAAGCATCCTCAAAGTCAGATACTATGGGAACATCCTGAATCTGTAAGGCTGGCTTCGCCTCTAATGCACATAGATGTGGCCCCTGTAGCTGCGGCGAAAATCCGACCTGCTCGCCTGAAGGGCTAGTGAGATAGACAATCTTCCTGGCACAATCGATTTGCCCCAAGTGTTGGGACAACCAATCCATGCCAAGAATCACATCCGCACTCATTGAATCGAGCGTAATAAGATTTGCCAAAATCCCACTCCTTTGACTATGATAGGAACATCCCGACATCAGAATCGGCTCTCATTTCCGACCCGAGAGCGGATGAGCAAAGTAATCCCCAAAGGAACACAGTGAAGACCACAAGCCGCAGCAAATGATCTTGAAATAAAAGAGTGCGATGCTCCAGAATCAAATAATACTGCAGCAGGACGAGAATTAACAAGAAGTGTACCCATCACGACATCCGCGCGCTCGAGCCTCCTCACCGAAGGTGGTTGACTCGACCGCCGCCCTCGGGTCTTCGATAATCTTTCGTCGTGGTGACCACCGCCCGCGCCCTCCATTAGGACGAGGGCTGCCGCAACACTCGAGGGCGAGCATTCGCATAATGGCCCTTGTTGTGGCGGCGAAAACAAGTAACCTCGCCGCCGGATTGCGAGGCCGCTCTGCTGGATCGCAGCGCACGTGGCTCAAACACGGATCGCGGTGGGCGAGGAGCTGGTGCAGATGGCCTCGCGCCGGTGGAGCAAAAGAACGGGCCACTAGTGCCGCCCACCGAGGACGAGTGAGGTGGTGTGAGTAGACCGATCGCCTCCCATTTACGCTGCGGGACTCGCCAGCGCTTTGCCTTATGCTCAAGCAACAATGGCCTTATCTACCAACGCTCGAAAGTCGAGAAGTCCACAATAGATAGCTTGTCCCGCGGCTCCTCGGACAAGCCATCCATAAACTTCTCCCGCTTAGCCTCATCCGAGGCCACCTCCCGGAGCATAACGAGCCAAATGATTGAACTCGCATGTACTCCGTCACGCACTTGCGCCTTGCTTGAGCGCGAGGAACTCCTTCTTCTTCACTTCATCAGGCCATCGAGGATGTGGGCCCGACGGAAAGCTGATCGAACTCCTCCCACGCGACCACATGGCGCGGGTCGCATGGCGAGATAGTTCTCCCACCATGAGAGTGCCGCCTCAAGGTGGTGGGACGCGAAGAGTGCCTTATCCCGTGCTCCGCATCGAGTTATGTTGAGCTTCGCCAACCATGCGCAGCCAATCATCCGCATCGAGAGGGTCCTCGAGCGGAGAAAGTCGGCGGCGCGACGGAGGAACTATGCAAGTCCCCGCGAGTCCGTGGCCGCCACCACCGGCGGAGTGGAGGTATTCCTAGCAATAACCTCCGGGATGCGCTGTCGATCCATGCGGTTTCGCTCGATCGAGCGAGAACCTCACCATGGTCGGAGGACGGGAAGCTCCTCATCATGACCAGCCTGCTGATCGCCACGCTGTTCTCCCGCCATCCTGTTTCACTAAGACAAGTTAACAATAGCGGAAAACACGAAGTCGACAACCCACCGCAAATAACTTACTAACAAAGACAAAACAAACACAAGACTTTTAAGTTACAAAACCAATTGACAAAAATCAGACACTTAGCAAACTCATACATATCTTACCCTTATGCCCCCCACAAATTTTAATTAAACTAATTCTCTATGGTTCTCCCAAAGACTGATTCTACCGGTAGTAACTATCTTTTGATAGGAAAGAGAGAAACCAAGTTTTAAACTCACATTAGAGTAAGATGAGAGTAGAAGGCTAAGATAGGTAAGGAGTAAAATCTGAGAATCTGCCTAGGTTTTCATAAACCCTTTTATACTTTGAAATTAAGCTTTTTCAAAATAACCTAAGGACGACTATGCTTGGGTTACTACGGTCAGAATGGCTTTGATACCAACTTTGTGAGGACCCCAATTTATTTGGCTTGTAATGCTTAACCAACCACCGGTCCTAGTATCACAAATCAAATAAATTGATCCTCGAGATATGTATACTTCTAAAGCAAAGATATACACACCTGTTACAAAATTAGACATCAACTCCATTCCAAACATAGAGTCCAAACACCACATTACCAAACGGAAGATAAACAAATAGTAGAGTTATTATGCATAAAGGCCGATGTGCCATAAGATACACAAATAAACAAGACGGACAATGAAGCAAAGTGCCATAAGATGGCTATAATCAAAGCCAATCGCGTGCCCCCAACCCACAAGGCATCCGACCGACCGCCAAGTCTAGTCGCCCACGAAACGGCAACACGACTCACGTAAGTGAGGCCCTTGGGGCTCACCTTCTTCCTCTGCAACAAAAACATTAAGCAAAGCACCGAGTACAAAGATTGTCTTTGTACCCGCAAGACCGACGTGTGAACTAGCGCACTGCTCATATGCTACATGCAGCTTGTTTGGTGGAGGCCATATGTTTCATTTGCATAAAGCCAATTTTCATTTGCAATAATATAATACGCTTAGAAGGCAAGTTTGCAATTCGTTTTTAATGCTGAAATAACAAGAAGGATATTAATAACAAAAGAGTAAAGGTAACCAACCTAGAAGTGACTATCCCAATAATCACCACAACAATAGCACGAATCCCGCATTCGCACCACCCATCAAGTTTTAATTTAAATTGTTGTAGTCTAGTTCTTACGGGCGATCCGAGCGTGTCCATAACCTAGGACAAGGCTATTCGAATAGTTTTAACCTCGCAGGGTGTACCAATGTACCCACACTTGGACCGCCTTTAAGCCAAAGCACACTAGAAGGTATGCTGCACGGCTAAGTCCTACGAGACTTTTTCCAATATTGTGTATTAACTACGAGCCACTCGTATGGATAGAAATCCATACGCTTACATGGTAAAGCCAGAAAAGGCAACTACCCACTCGGGATAAAGCTTTTGGACAACTACCATGCTCCCACCTCCATCCCTCCTGCGACCTCCGCGACCGGAGCCAATACACGCCAAAGTACTAGGTCAAGAGAGGTCCCATATACTCTAGTGTGGTTAGCACGCAAAATGCTCAAGACGGTGGCGCAAGTAACTCGGTCCTTAATCGACTGGGCACCTTTCAATCACACCCAACAGATCACACAGTCTTACCATTGTGCCCAAGTCTAAATCATTTTGTTTTCATTTTTAATTTTGCAATTAAACATAGCAGAAATGCTGAAACATAAAGTTATAGAAAATTTTGTGTGATCAAGGTTACCGACTAAAGTCGATAACCGCCCAGTTCTACCGATAGCTAAGCATGTCTAAGCAAATTGACCCGGACCTACTAAGTGACAAGAGATCATCCAGCGATTTCTAATCACAGCAAATAACCTAGGCTCGGTGATACGGGAGGCCCGATCTTCGGTGAGGAACCGTGGATAGTTGATGCGAAGTAGACGATGTCGCTAGCTGAACACTCGCGCCAATGCACGAACCCTCAACTCTTGAATACGCCCAAAACACACCGGGTAGTTGTTCGTCGCGAGACCACGAACGCATTTAACGCCAAGTCCCAATTCCCAATGGAACGACGGCTTGACCTTGGATTGCAGAACAAACAATGGATCGCCTAATTCTCTCTCAAAGTCCTCGCATGAACTCGTGTCGAAAGAACAAGCAATAGCTATGTTTCAATCTTATGCATAAACTGGTCTACCTCTATGGTGCGGCCATGGGGGTTTATATAGCCTCCCACGCAAGCACAAAACTCGGATGAACGAAGAATCGAGTGCTACAAGAATCCGAGTCCGACACTCTTCATCGCTATAGTAATCCGAGTCCGACATCATTCACGTGAAACGATTCGATTCAAAAACATCCTACTTTAATTTGGAAATTTAAACTAGTCTCCCTCTCGGTTTCCCTTGTCTTAGCTTGCGCGAATTTGTTCGATACACTTGATGCTTCTTTTTATGCCAATGTAACCCTTGTTGCCATGTCACCATATGTCTTTCTTGACCGCCCGCATGTGCTAGGGTTTTATCCTGAGAGCACGTTCCCTCTCGTTGGCCACATGGGTTTCTTCTCCCTTGTTGGCCGCATGTGTTTCTCCTCCATGAATTTGTTCCCGGCCTCCCTCTCCTCCCTCTCGGTTCCAAACTCTTTAAATTTGTCAAACCTGAGAATGCACTAAGTATTGCTTTAGGTAGTAACAAATTCTCATTGGCAACAAAAGGAAATTCATTAAGAAACAAATACACCTGTTGTTTGAGAAGTTTAGCTCCTGCTTCACGAATAACCTCATAAGTAGTAGGGATATCCTCATCATCCTCCCTTTCTTCAAAAAAGCCGTCCTCGGCTTTTGATAACTCAAGATGTGCTAGACAAAAATACAACGTATATGCATGGTATATATATTTGTCATCCAAACTCCTTTCGCTTAGCACATGATGATTTCTTTGAAAGTGTAATAAACAAAAGAACAACGTATATATCGTGGTATATGTATGCATCAATTGTTGTGACATTCTCGTTGTTGCGCACAAAATAATTAGGATCATAGCAGCCATAGGATGTATTTGATATATACATTGCGATACTTTGGTCACATCATTCTCCCTCCCATGAGAAAAAACGTCCTCGACTTTGGTAAGTACATGGACAAGATATAAGAGGACCCACTAGATCAAGTTGTTCAAATATTGGAGAGAAAAATTTTAGTTTCTTCCATGCTTCAACTCGACTACGTTGTTTACATGTATAGGAGAAACAAGTAGGCATCATATTGCGTTCTAAACAAGAGGCACTTGTATTAAAATCCATCTCAAAATGATCATGATATTTCTCAATAGATGGTTTGCACAAAACATGCAAGTTTAAATCAGCAAGATTATCACAGGTAATGCATATTCGATAAACATAGAACTTGTCATCTACACCATAATCTCCAATCAAATTGAATGTATATGTGTAGGCATAAGTACTAACGAGTGATTTTAAACATGAAACTTTAGCAAGATTCTCAATCACACTAGATAGCTCTCTATGAACATCGAACATGATATAGTATAAAAGATCATCAAAAGATATTTTAGTAAGAACGTCCTTATGGGTAATCAATTCCACATTATGTAAATTGAGCGTACAAATTTCAGAACATGGAATATTCAAAGGAACACTAGAGATCGAACTCGTACATACCTCTTCTTGATGAGTATGCAATTCAACACCATTACTGTTACCTTTACCATCCTCCTCAGTTGTTGTAGGTGTTGTAGATATCAAATCATCATCATGAAACCATTGGATCGCAAGCACTCTATCCCCCACCGTGGTTATCTCCTCGTCTTTCACGTCCAACGGTGCCGGTTGTTCAACTTTCAACTCATTTTCTTTAATATCAACCTGCACAATGTGAGAAACAACACTAGAAGTAGAAAATAAATCGTGAATTTCAGTAGTAACATCACTTTCACTATCATCTACTTCTCTCTTTTACATTGGTGCATCTTTCTCACACTCAATAGAGATGCTCTCAACCTCACATATGGTGGAATCACTGACTCACTCTCTTTATCATTCTCACTCAATTTGGCTATGTGGCACTCATTCTCATATGGGTTTGGATACATCCGTCCCCAAAGATTGTGGGTCACAATTGAGCAATTACCAGAACTACAAACTCTTCATGAAGCAATGGGGCAGCACTACACGAAACATGTACCGAAGGGAATGTCCCATGCTCGATCGCCTTCACATGTGATATACTAGCGGCATTTAAACCTTTCGTGGACAAGTCAACTTGTCAAGTAGAGAACGCTTGTAGTGGCGGTACAAACGCGTGCGAAATGTCGCTTCTTCGCTCCCACGTGATGTCGGCAATTCATGGCGCTCCATACGCTACGAATAAACCGCTCCCACCAATGTGTGGCATAATCACCAAGCCACTAGGCGCAAGTAAGAGCTTCCTCTCATTGGTATAGTTGTGCATCCGAAATAGAGTATCAATTTCTAGCTCCCAAGTGAGATATTCTTGTACATCGCATGCGACCGGAAAATATAGGGATAAAAATTTGGGTTTATCGTGAAAATCCTTACGATGCACGTTTGGTTGATTGAACATGGCGTGCAGCTCAAGAAGTTGTTGTTGATGTCCGTGCGTAGTTGCGTAACCTCCTCTCCGAGGTTGTTCAATCCAATCGAACGGACCCGAGCTCATCGCGCACACCATTATCACGATCATGAAGTTGCTTTTGTAGCGCCCCACACAACGTGTATACTCCGTCCACGTAACCGGTGGATTCTCCCGATGACGACATGGATACAACTCACAAATAGCAAACGAAATTATATCCGGGTTAGTAAAAAAACTTGCTCTCTACGCCGCAACTCAACATCCCGAACACAAGACAAGCTTACCGTTCCAAAGTGAATCAAGGACGGCAAATCGACGATTGTGACAATGGCGACCTTAACCCGGTAATGTATGAGCGTAACCAAGAGCAAGGAGTACACAAGCGGGTGTAGGTGGAGCTCGGACAGGTATGTGTATATCCTATGCAATCTGATATTCAAGGTATTGTAAAGCTAAGTAATGTTCCAAGCTAGAGTATTTTGCCTATGTGCTGATCCAAAAGGTTTAAGCGAAGTGTATGAACGCACAAACAAAGATAAATGTGACTTAATGCAAACAAAGAAATGAGCTAGTGATAGACAAACTGAAATTGAGATGAAAACTAGCTCGTTTTGCACCAAGTACTATGAGAGCTAGCCAATTGCAAAGATATCAATGTTAGGGCACAAGATTGCTCAAATAGATTAAATACACAATCTGAAATTGTGGACTAAGGTTTACTCTTCCCAATTTCAGCCAGCCCTTTTTGTTTGTTTTTTTCTCAAAACCGCATGAACAAAGCTCTTCGCCTTCTGGCTATTAAGGAAACCGAAAGGAAAAAATTTGGTCTTGGTATTTATGGGTTTGATCTTTTGTTTTTTTAATACCTTTTCAAGCCGTGGCTTTTTCTTGTGTAATTGCCTTTTCCTCTTTTCTTATTGCAATGGCCGAAATAGGGTTTGCTCCTCTTGATTGCACAAGTCTCACAATTCAACAACGTGTAAATAAACCAAAGAACAGCCCTAGTGCAATGTTCAAAAGCTAGTCTCAAGGATGAAAGGATATAAGTGAAGCTCAAGAAACCCAAAGTGTTTCGCTCGGCTATCTCTTTTGGGTGCTAATTGAGGAGTTCAATCAGCAATTTGGTACGGTTTATGTGAACACAACGATTAAGCAACGCAAAAGGAACACATGGATCAGCACTAAAAACAAAAACTCTAATGGATGAAAACTTAACTAAGCGCACAAGAAATAACAGATTAAACTACGGTTTTGGTATTGCAATTTTCGGTTTATTGGGCGATAGGATAGAAAACGAATCTAACTACGGTAAAGAAATTCTCACCGAGTAAACCTAGACTCGATACCATATGATACGGGGAGGCCCGATCTTCTCGATGAGGAACCGTGGATAGTTGATGCGAAGTAGGCGATGTCGCTAGTGAACACTCGCGCAATGCACGAACCTCAACTCTTGGAATACGCCCAAAACACCGGGTAGTTGTTCGTCGCGAGACCACGAGCGATTTAACGCCAAGTCCCAATTCCCAATGGAACGACGGCTTGACCTTGGATTGCGAGAACAAACAAAGGATCGCCTAATTCTCTCTCAAAGTCCTCGCATGAACTCGTGTCGAAAGAACAAGCAATAGCTATGTTTCAATCTTATGCATAAACCGGTCTACCTCTATGGTGCGCCATGGGGGTTTATATAGCCTCCCACGCAAGCACAAAACTCGGATGAACGATGGCGAGTGCTACAAGAATCCGAGTCCGACACTTTTTCTTCGCTGCTCTGATAATCCGAGTCCGATTCGCTCACGTGAAACGATTCGATTCAAAAATGTCCTACTTTAATTTGGAAATTTAAACTAGTCTCCTCTCGGTTTCCCTTGTATTGTGAGCTTTCCTTCTCTTAGCTTGCGCGAATTTGTTCGATGCACTTGATGCTTCTTTTATGCCAATGTAACCCTTGTTGCCATGTCACCATATGTCTTTCTTGACCGCCCGCATGTGCTAGGGTTTTATCACGAGAGCACGTTCCCTCTCGTTGGCCACATGGGTTTCTTCTCCCTTGTTGGCCGCATGTGTTTCTCCTCCATGAATTTGTTCCGGCCTCCTCTCCTCCTCTCGGTTCCAAACTCTTTAAATTTGTCAAACCTGAGAATGCACTAAGTATTGCTTTAGGTAGTAACAAATTCTCATTGGCAACAAAAGGAAATTCATTAAGAAACAAATGCACCTGTTGTTTGAGAAGTTTAGCTCCTGCTTCACGAATAACCTCATAAGAAGTTTAGCTCCTGCTTCACGAATAACCTCATAAGTAGTAGGGATATCCTCATCACTCAGGTAGTAGAGGAATATCATTTGCCTACAGATTATGCATCTAAAGGATTATCTAACTAATTTAACACAAATTAAGCGATGCATACATACAGTTGAAACAAAATATTAGACTTTAAAATACCTGGGATTAACATGATCAAAGCGCTTGCACTGGTTGCTATTGCTCGAATGCTCAACCGTTGCAGAGGATCGCTCTCAGGGTTACCGCAAATATCGAATCCTAACGATTGAACAAATAACAGCGAATAAGAATGAATAACACCGGCAAAACTCAACATACAACAATAACAAAACATACCAAAACTTACACAACAACCTAAGCAAGATATAACAAAATTTTAGAAACAGAGAACAAATCATTTTAAGTTATTAAGAATTTTCTATGAATTTTCTAAGCTAAAAACACATCAAAACACTAGTTAATTACTTAACAAATTTTCATGAACAGAAACAGTATCTAAAACCTATCACGAGAATTAGTATACTAAAAATGAAATTTTCTGAATTGGTTTCTTTGGATTTGGACAATTATTGAAAGAGATATACATTTTCTAATTTAGAAGATACATAAAACATCCTTTAATTAATTAACAGATCTTTGCTATAGATACAAGGTTGAAACTAATTTTAGTAAATACCACATTTAAAATGAAAATTAACGACCTTGGATTCAAGCGATTTAGATAAAAATTGAATTAGTTATGCATTTTCTAAGTTTAAATGAATTAACGATCTTGACAGAAAACACATTACGAGATACTAAAGCATTTATTCCTTTTTCTACCCACGACCAACTAGCCCCAGACATTGGCGGGCTGCGCTGGCGCCGACCAGACGACGCTTGCGAAGGTGATGTCGGCGTATTCTAAGAATACGTCTTTGACATATCAAAGTGTACTTCTAACATATACTCACGAGAAATCGTTTCCAAGCAGAGAAAGCGTATCGCCAAGGGTTACACCCACTAGCCGCGGCATGGGCCCATATGACGCGACACAAAGGGGTTTTAAACCGGTGCAGTTAAGATTTTAACGCGCTTTATCTCTCGAGGGCCCACAAGTCATACTCACGAGATCAAAGAGTGCTTAAACGCTAAAGACGTGGTTATCACCTAACCCGGCGACTTTTTGGAGCCCCGTCTTGCGGCGCGCGACGGCGAGGTAGGCGAACCGGTGAAGGAGGCGCTCGGGCTCGAGTGACACCTCGGTGCGCAGCAACCTCACGAACTTGTTGGCGGCGACGCGAGTCCGATGGTCGACGGAATCGGGCTCGCGGCGGCGGAAGCGAGGCGAAGAAGAGGCTTCCGAGGCGAGCCACTACGGTCCACGAGTAGACTTGGGAGGCGCGCTAGAGATCGCGATGGCACCAGAACGATCGCCCGACGATCGATGACGGAGGAGGGCGGTGGCGCCGGGTGATACGGCGGATCACCGTGCTTGGAGAAGAAGGGGTCGCACACCCTCCGTGATGCACCAAAGACACAAAGCGAACCCACCGTGAGCATCGGTGGAGCGTTGCGATCAAGTGGAACCAAACTCGAGGCTTGAGACTCACGAGCGCTAGCAAGCTCGCGGGGCGAGGCCGGAAGCGAAGACGATGAAGTTGCTCGGGCAATCCATCGGATCTTGATGATCCGGGATGGGCAAAATGGAGGCGGCGAATGGAGTGGATCACTATGGTGCGAGCGGGCTCAAAGCGGCTCGATTAGGCGGTACTACGCTCGGGTTCTTCTCCGCCGAGGAGGAAATTTGGGCGGAGAAAGCGCGAGAATGGGCGCGAAGGATAGTGGATGGGCTCGGTGGGTAGATGAGACCCGACGATGCTTCTGACCGACACGAGGACAAAAAGGTGGCGGCGGCGAGTGCGTGGCGAGCATGCGTGTGCGGCCGTGAGCTCCGGTGAGGTGCGGAGAAGACGAGGGCGGACCTGACAGGTAGGGTCCACATGTCAGCGACGGCGTCGAAGCGGTGCGAACCAGAGTCAAGCGTGGCGTGATCAGTTGGTCCGACTCGATCAAGAGAATGTCGGCCATTGGATGCGAAATGGGCTACCGAGATTGGTGTATGCATTCGGACAGGTCAACGAGACACGCAATATGGACCGTGCGATCTTCATCGGACGGCTGCCAGCCATCGGGCTCGCACGGTGCAACTAGGTGGTGCGACCGAGTCAAGTGGTGTGGGTCGGACTCGAGCTCGAGTTGGGTTCGAGCCCGATAAACAGTGATTTCAAGTTTGATTTTCAAAAGGCTGAGCGGGTTTGGGGAATTTTTAGAGATAGCTCCCGAGCTTTAAAATTTCTGAAATTTTTATGGGAGCTTTCTAGGACAGAGGACAACCTTGTGTAATTTTTCCAGAACTTTTTATGCACTACATTGTTCTACAGAAAATTCACAAGCTGCTGACCTAGGGTTTGACCAGAAATTCAAACTAGTTTGACTTGGTCATTTGAAATAGCAAATAAAATCTAAAAATTGTGAAATAATTCAGGGAGGTAGATAAGATGATCAAGATGATAGGAAAAATAATTTCAGAGGATGATCACAAGTTTGAAGGCTAAGAATTTGCTGACAACAATTTCCAATCACAAGAATTAAATTCTAAAAATTGGAAATTGCTAGGAAAAATTGTAGAAACTCTCAAATGATTTCATGAGGCATCAAAAGTTTCTATTTCTCCTCATAATTTACATTTGAAATACAAACCCTAAGTTAGGGCTGTTACAGTTATTAATTTTTGGATACTTTTGGTGTTCTGGTGTTTATTCGCTGTTTTTCGCTTTGGCAGTTTTTATCGTTAGATGACGTTGATATCGAGAGTGATCCTCTACAGCAAGTCAAATATCTCTAGCAAGGCAAAGGCAAGTAGTTTGATCATATCCACTCAATCCCATTACTTTTAAAATCTAATACTTTGTTTTACTCGTACGTATGCATGCTTTTGTGTCAATAATTAATTTTGTCGATTAGAGGTAGTTAATCCCATTGCATTGTTGCCCTGAAAATTGTTCACCCCTGCCACTACCTTAGGAATATTATCCTCACTGGTGAATTAGAGCCTGGTGAATGATTTAGGGCCTTTTATTTGTCTTTGCGATATGATGCTTAGCAATGCTTAGATACCTTTAGAATTGGACGGTTATCGACTTAGTCGGTAACCTTGATCACACAAGATTATTATAACTTTATGATTCATCATGTTGCTATGTTTATTTGTGAAAACTAAAAATGAAAACAAAATGATTTGGACTTGGGCACAACGGTATGTTGGTGTGCTTTTGGGTGTGGATGGAATGGTGCAGAGTCATTTAAGGACCGAGTTACTTGCGCCACCGTACTGAGCATTTTGCGTGCTAACCACACTAGAGGGTATGGGACCTCTCTTGACTTAGTACTTTGGCGTGTATTGGCTCCGGGTTGCAGGAGGTTGCAGGAGGGATGGTGTTGGGACCATGGTAGTTGTCCGAAAAGCTTTACCCTGAGTGGGTAGTTGTCTTTTCGGCTTTACCATGTAAGCGTATGGATTTCTATCCATACAAGCGGCTCGTAGTTAATACACAATATTGGAAAGCGTCTCGTAGGACTTAGCCGTGCCAGCATACCTTCGGAAGTGTGCTTTGGCTTAAAGGCGGTCTGAAGTGTGGGTACATTGGTACACCCCTGCAGGGTTAAAACTATTCGAATAGCCTCGTCCTAGGTTATGGACACGCTCGGATAGGCCCCCCAAGAACTAGACTACAACATTTAACTAAAACTTGATGGGTTGGTATGAACGGGTGTTCATACTATTGTTGTGATGGCCATTGGGTTGGTCATCTCCAGGATATCTTTATGTTACTACTTACTGTATTGCTGTTATTTATGCAAATAAAATTTGAATTGTTAAAACCGCCTTCAAAACTATTACATTATTGCAAAAGAAAACTGGCTTTATTCTAAAAGTAAGTCCAGAGCCCCCTTCACTTAAATAAAGCTTGCATGTAGTTAATTATAGTTCTGTTACCCTTACACGTCAGTCTTGCGAGTACAAAAACAATTTTTGTACTCAGTTGTTTTGCTTAATGTTTTTGTTGCAGAGGAAGAAGGTGAGCCCCAAGGGCTTCTGATACGGGGGAGGCCCGATCTTCTCAGTGAGAAACCGTGGATAGTTGATGCGAAGTAGACGATGTCGCTAGCTGAACACTCGCGACAATGCACGAACCCTCAACTCTTCGGAATACGCCCACAACACACCGGGTAGTTGTTCGTCGCGAGACCACGAACGACGAATGCCAAGCCCCCGATTCCCAATGGAACGACGGCTTGACCTTGAATTGCAGAACGAATAATTGGATCGCCTAGTCCTCTCTCAAAGTCCTCGCATGAACTCTGGGGTTCAAAGAACAAGCAATAGCTATGTTTCAATCTTATGAATAAACTGGTCTAATGGATACAAGGGAGGGGCAAGGGTATTTAAGGCCATCGGGAGGTAGAAGAAGGGAGAGAAAGGAGGAGGAGGAAGATCGTCTTCTCCAACATTCTTCCGCCTACATCCTGGTTGCTGCAAGGGTAACGAATGCCGGGCCTCATCGTTTGATTAGTGGTAGATGTGTTTTGGTTCATTTTTTATTAGATCGCATTGCTGCGAGTAGAAACTTAAATCTGTCCAGAAGGTTGCGTGGACTGTTGCGGGGTCTTAGAGGCCGAATTTGAGTTGTCTATCTCCTAGAGTTCTGTAGGTCTGGTTCTTATCTTTCAGTAGCCACGAAGATCACTCAATTCCGAGGTCTGAGTCAAAAGTTATGATCGTTTTAGTATCTGCTGCCAGAAATCTGACGAGAATAATCTGTCTGGTTATTTCCTAAAATATGAAAGGGAAATTGGTAGAATCTGAAAGTTCACACAACTAGGTTATTGTAGATAATTCGATAACCTTTTCAGATTGATAAAGAACGATCAATTCGGAGTTACCTATTAAAAGTTATGGTCATTTTAGTTTTGCTGTTCGAATGTGTAGGCAGTTTCTGTACTGAAAGTTCAAACAATGGTTAGCCTATTATTTTGACCGAATTGGATTATCGTGTCAACTAGAGTATTGTAGATTAGTCAGTTAAGAATCTACAGAAATTGGGTTTACCTCTTTTCGACTTTCAGTTCATGAGTTATGTCAATTACCGTGCTGCTGTCCAGAAACAGTATATGGCAGGAAACGTTGTTTTTCAATTTCAGCTTTGAAAACTCGACTTGAGACATCAGGGAAGCGGTGTAGAACGCCGATTAGTAGCGCTGGGTATATTATGTCCTTATTGAAATTATTTTACTTGTTTAGGAGGTGAAGCCTCGGGTTTAGGAGTATCATCTTTGCCGGCTAATGCGTCGCAACGTGGAAGGCAAGTAATTGTAGCAGTGTTACTACCGTTTAATTGGTTGTTCTTACTACTTGCAATCTATATGATTCTCGTATTTTGAAGTATTATGCCATGGTTGGTTGACTTACAAATGAGGTGATAACAGCAATTAATAATTGAATGTTTTACTTTGGATATCTTGCGTGTAGTCATGAGGTGGTTGCTTTAGATGCCGAATGTGGATCATGGATATATTTTCCATAGTGACTATGTGGTAGTAGTATAAGTTGATCTTGTTGGTGCCCTTATGAAGATGACACTTATGTGGTTTATGAGTATCATATTATTCATAACATATCATGACATTGCATTGTGGATGTCGCCGCTTATGGCCGCGACCGTACCGGTACAGCATCGTACATTGCCGTAGTACGATGCACACTCTTACCTTGATGGGTAAGAGTGCAGTGGAGCATGGCATGCATTTGCATTAAAATTGTGGATGGAGGAAATGCATACTTATGCCAATGTTTGAAATCTTATGAGGCAGGACTCATGTTAGTCCATGTGGTTTATTGAATGAGAAAGTGGAATGTGGTTGCGGTCATGCAATAATATAAATTGTGATGTAGCTTGCTTGTTATTTGAATAACCTGTTAATCAATTTATTTGCTGAGATTTTTTCTCACCCTTGTTGTTTCTTTCCCCCCTTTTAGGTGATTCTTAAGCATTCCTGGGATGGGTAGAGCGGCACCACAATTATGCACTCAATTCATAGTTTTATGCTGTAATAAAGTTGAGAGGAAACTAGCCTAATGACTAGCTATTCGCGAGTGTTCTTTTGATTTATTAATGATGAATTTGTGGACTACTCTTGGATTAAATTGCTAGTAGTTGATTTAATTTATTGAACTCTATCCGTTATTATTGTGTCCATTAGTTGTTTTGCTTCCGCTATGTTCGGTTGTAGAGTGGTTAGTGGCATTCCGGGGTAATGTGGGTCTGAGGTGTTACTGAGTTGGTATCGAGCGGGCTTTAGGTCCATGGTTAATAGAAATATGTTAAAATGACACACTTGTGCCTGATGAGGTGGGATGGGTAATTTGTTGCTTCCGCATTTCTATTACTATGTTTCATTCGTTGAGCAATTGTTGAATTGCTTACGTACTATCTTTCTTGTTGTTAATCTATGATATGATGTGATATCTTATATGTATGAATTTATTCTATAATCGTCATGAGATGATCCATCCTATATTTTAATAACTGAATACTTTGGTTATCTTGCGTTGATTACGGACGATAAGAAGTGGAGGTCGTGGTTGTTACTCGGGATTCACCAAGTTACACCACTGTTTTGCGGTATGTGGTTAGGGAGTAGTAGTAACCTCAGTACCGGGGTTTCAGTGTTAAGCGTGTGTTGCTTTAGAAAGTTGTTCTCTTCCTTGATTTCTGAATTTAGCAATATTTGTTACGTGGTGGTTGATGATATTCTTCTAGGTTCATGATTCATGATTGTTGATGGCTTTCAATGGATCTCTAATGTTTCTTTGAATCAATTATTGCTTTTATTTGTTGAGTTGCTTTTCTTGTTTGTGATCGTTGTCAATTGGCAAGATTGAGGTTTCCATGGTTGTTCCTTCTTTCTCATTGGAATAGAATGACTCATTTATTCGTTTGATATTTTGGGTAATGAAAGTTTTACATTGCGATTCGTTAACATGTGAAAGCTTTGGTTTTATGTATTTCTTTTGGATTATTTAGTGTTGAAGTTAATGCCATTTTTTCTAAAAGAGTTAAAATCCTTTTGTGAAGTCTGTTATGTTTAAGTGAGAGGTGTTAAACATAGAAATTCGTTGTTAAGGTTTGAGTTACCAAGTCGGATCATGGCGTGGTGCATGGTTATTCTTAACTAGAATCCATAAAAGGAAAATTGATTAAATTGAAATATTATTGTATTTGGTATATGATGAGCGTTAGATAAGAGTTGTCCACCTGCTGTTCAGAACCTATTGATGTTAAGAAGTGTGGGAATGTTGATGAACCGGTTTGATCTTTACGATCGAGTAATCTGTTAAATTTATTAGATGAGTTGGAATCGATTCCTCCTTGGTTATTCTAACGCAAGTGATGGTTAAGTTAAAGATGCATTCGAATGTTGCCTTGGTAAATATTAATCTTGAATCCATTCGATAATCATTGTTGAGTTTGCAATTAGAGGTAGGATCATGATTGTGCCCTTACAACGTATAGTGTGTGCTATTTTGGCGTTGGCGTCGGTAAGAGTTAAATGGATGAAGTGTGATAAGATATTAATGTTGGTGTACTTTTGTTATTTGGACAAGTTCTAGTATCATCTTGTTGAAAGAGTTTTGTCTCAACCTTTTGGCTTATGTTCTTTCGAGAAGTCTTAGGATGGAGTAGTAATGTTTGATGATTCTTGGTAGAGTATATGATTTCGATGCCAGCGGTTATCGATAATGTGTGAGTGATGTTGATTCACTTATAGAGAAAATAATTTGAGTGCCTCTCATGTTATTGAGTAAATGAAAATATTCCATGTTTTGCGTTCGCAATCTTTTGGAGTTCATGATTTTTGTAGTAGCTGAAATTGGGTTGAACATAGTGACGTGTTGGAAAGTTCAATTGGTTCAAAAGTGGTTCATGTGATTTGGTCTAAATGTTCCTCTTGTGCTGATGTTACAAGGTGACGTTGTAACAAAAGAAAATTGGTTTCCTTCAGTAAGGGAAAAAGTGTAATAGTAGTATTTGAGGTTGGGGCAAGCTTTGTAACGCACCACTCAATTGAGGTGTGTATGACCTTTCTTTTTGTTGCATGTGGGTTCCTCAAGTTTTTTTTTTAAAAAGCAATGTTTTGTTCTTATGGGTGAGGTTTGAAATTCTCTGCTTGTGGGACTTGTGATGGAGACGGGGTGCCCGATCTTTCGATGAGATTGATAACTATCGATTTTGGGTGGGGGTGACTCTCGCGATCCGACTACAACCGTACGATGACGCTTGCGCCTTAGCAATCGTTGAACCAACTCCGAGACGTTATTGACCGTGATGGAAGCGCGATCAACCTGAACACGAGGTTCAATTCCTGCGAGCAATCGAAGAACTAGCAAGAATAAGATGTATGCAATCTGATATTGCGAATAAGATTGTAGTATAGATGGTATTGAAAACAAAAGTGGGATCCCGAAGGCTGTCTTGACAGGTGGTCGTCGACACAAGCAAGAACAGAAGTTTGCACAATGGCTAAACCTAAATTCAACGAAATCCGAGTTCTAGCCAGGGGGGCGGCGGCTCCTATATGGGAAGACGACCAGGGGTGGCGGCCAGGGAAGTGGACGCACGCCCCTAGGGTTACAAGGCCCATGGGCCCAAGAGGAGGTGGCGCAGCACCCTTTTTGACTCGATAAAAAAACATACGTGGATTGTTTTGTTTATTGTGGTCAGCTCGGTTGGAATTTGAAGCTGAGGTTGGATCCATTGGAAAGTAGACTTGATAAGCTTTCAATGAAGTCCGAAAACATCCCAAACGGAGTCCGTATGAAGAAGTTACGACCGTTTGAACTTAGTCTGTCGCAGCAGTCGAACTCGAATTCAGAACGAGCCCAACTCGAACTCTTGCTTGGCTCGGACCCAAAGTGACGTGATGTCCTCCATTATGCCTCCTATGCTTGTCCATGATTCCACATACCTCTCCTTGGTCCTTTCCCATGTTCCTAAGCACAATTAAATCACTTGCATTAGGTAGCGATCTATTCTCAGTAATATATAACCCTATGAGCGAATGCACTGGTGATTAAGTTGGCGAGCACGAGCTCAGTAATTGGTCCTTGTAACATTGGTTGTGGATCAGCTGTGTGTGTAGGCGCGGTTGTATCCAAATTAGGGATGTCCTCATCATCCTCCCTTCTTGCATTTGAGTCGTCCTCGACTCAAGCTCATCCTCTTCTCCCAAGTATGGCTTCAAATCTGCAATGTTAAATGTGGGACTAACTCCAAAATCTGAGCGAGTCAAGTTTGTATGCATTATCATTAATCTTTTCTAACACTTTGAAAGGACCATCAGCTCGAGGCATCAATTTTGATTTTCTCAATCCAGGAACCTATCTTTTCTCAAGTGCAACCAAACAAGATCTCTGGTTTAAAAGTTAAATGTTTTCTCCACGACTACCAGCAAGTTTATATTTAGCATTCATGCGCTCTATATTCTCCTTAGTTGCCTCATGCATTTTAAAATCAATTCAGACGTTGTTTAGCATCAAAGTTCAATTTATCAGAAGATGGAATGGACATTAAATCAATAGAACACGAGGCACAAAACCATAAACAACTTCAAAGGGCACATCTTTGTAGTAGAATGCAATGAACGATTATATGCAAACTCAATATGAGGCAAGCATTCTTCCCACAATTTTAAATTCTTTTTCAACACAGCCCTAAGCATTGTAGATAAAGTTCTATTCACAACTTCAGTTTGTCCATCAGTTTGGGGATGATAAGTAGTAGAAAATAACAGTTTAGTCCCCAATTTAGCCCATAAAGTTCTCCAAAAGTGGCTAAGGAATTTAGCATCACGATCTGAAACTATAGTATTAGGCACACCATGCAATCGAACAACTTCACGAAAGAATAAATCAGCAATATTGGCAGCATCATTGCTCTTATGACATGGTATAAAGTGAGCCATCTTAGAAAATCTATCAACAACCACGAATATACTATCGCTCCCCTTCTTTATTCTAGGCAATCCTAAAACAAAGTCCATCGAAATATCTTCCCACGGGCACTGAACTGGTAGAGGCATATATAAACCATGAGGATTAAGTCGTGACTTAGCTCTTTGACATGTAGTGCAGCGAGCAACGTAACGCTCGGCGTCCGTCTCATCTTTGGCCAAAAGAAATGATCGGCAAGTATATCCTCCGTTTTCTTCACGCCAAAGTGTCCCATCGGCCCGCCTCCATGCGCTTCTGTAACAACAACAAACGAGCAGAGCTATTTGGAATGCATAGCTTGTTAGCTCTAAACACAAACCCGTCATTAATGACAAATTTGTTCCACGTTTTTCCTTCTTTACAATTCAACAATATATCGTAAAATCAGCATCATGCACATATTGCTCTTTAATAGTCTCCAATCCAAAAATTTTGAAGTCAAGTTGTGAAAGCATGGTATATCTCTAGACAAAGCATCGGCAATAACATTCTCCTTTCCCTTCTTGTGTTTTATGATATAAGGAAAAGACTCAATAAATTCAACCCACTTTGCATGTCTACGGTTCAATTTACTTTGACTTGAATATGCTTTAAAGATTCGTGATCGAATGTATAACAAATTCTTTGGGCCATAAATAATGTTGCCATGTTTCCAAAGTTCGAAATAGGGCATATAATTCCTTATCATAAGTAGAATAGTTCAAACTAGGCCCACTCAATTTCTCTTTGAAGTATGCTATAGGTTTACCTTCTTGTAGCAATCGCCACCTAAACCAATTCGGCATCACATTCTAGTTCAAAAGTCTTATTAAAGTCGGGAGTTGGAGTAGTGGTGCATGTGTTAACTTATCTTTCAATGTGGTGAAGGCGTTCTCATGCGGCGCTCCAAACAAATGGCACGCCCTTCTTGGTGAGCTCATTCAATGGTGCGGCGATGGTGCTGAAATCCTTCACGGCGGCGGTAGAATCCAACAAGTCCTAAAAGCTTGTGCACTGTGTGCCGTGTTAGAGTCGGCCAACTCAGTATTGCTTCAATCTTGCCTTGATCAACTTCAATTCCTCGTGGAGTAACAACATAGCCAAGAAACGCGACTCGATCGGTGCAAAGGTGCACTTCTCAAGGTTACCAAATAAGCGTGCATCACGTAAGGCATTAAAAACAACACGTAAATGGTCAAGATGTTCCTCTAAGGATTTCTTTGTATATCAATATGTCATCAAAATAAACCACCACAAATCTACCAATGAAAGCACGCAAAACCTCGTTCATTAGTCTCATGAAAGTGCTAGGTGCATTAGTTAATCCAAAAGCCATTACTAACCACTCATATAACACGAACTTAGTTTTAAATGTTGTTTTCCATTCATCGCCTAATTTCATGCGAATTTGGTGATATCCACTACATAAATCAACCTTGAAAAAACAACGAGTCACTCAATTCATCAAGCATATCATCTAATCTAGGAATAGGATGACGGTACCTAATGGTGATATTATTGATTGCTCTACAATCTACACACATGCGCCATGATCCATCTTTCTTAGGTACTAAAATGACCGGAACAGCACAAGGACTAAGAGATTCACGCACATACCCTTTAGCAAGCAATTCTTGTACTTGGCGCTGAATTTCTTTAGTTTCTTACGGATTGGTCCTATATGGTGCGCTGGTTGGGCGATGATACCGAATTAAATCAATTTGATGTTCAATCCTCTAAGTGGTGGCAACCCGGCGGTATGTCTTTCGGAAGACATCGTTGTACTCTGCAAAATGTTAGTGATAGCAGGAGGCAAAGAAGAAGGTGTATCCTCAAATGAAAACAAAGCTTCTTTGCAAACTAATGCATAGCAAATAGAATTACTAGCATCCAGTTCGGTCATATCAGATTTGGTAGCAAGAAAACTAGCACCTTTCAATTTAATTTCTTTATTCTTCACATGAGTAGATTTAGGTTCTTTCTTTTTATGTTCTTTGAAGTTCTTTTGCTACAATCTGATTTTCGCTCTTAGCATTCTCTGATTCTTCTCTCTACTAGCTCTAGCAAGTTCATCTTTAACAATTTGTTCAGGAGTCATAGGATGCATCACAATTTTCCTTCCCTTGAACATGAGAGAGTATTGATTATTCCTACCATGATGCACACAATCAGTATCGTATTGCCAAGGTCGTCCTAATAACAATGAACAAGCTTGCATAGGAACAACATTGCAATCAACATAATCATGGTATGAACCCATAGAAAAGTTTACTCGCACCATTCGTGTTACCTTCAACTTACCACTTGTTGTTGAACCATTGAATATGGTATGGGTGGGGATGAGGTTGGTCGGCAAAGCAAGCTTTTCCACCATATCCATACTCGCCAAATTGTTGCAACTCCACCATCAATAATTATGCGAATCGGCGTTCCTTGACAACGCCCTTGATTTGAAACAAATTATGGCGTTGATTTTGCTCGGCCACGAGAAACTTGAGCACTTAGTGCGCGTTGCACTATAATGCTCAAATACTTGTCGGCATCTTGGCGCCAACATGTTCCTCCTCATGATCGATTCGTCATCAAGTCCTGCGGTCGGTTGCAAGCATAGCATATGTTTCATCATCAAAATCACTAGCGAGGAATACCCACCATCATCGCGTATGATCGATGCAGCGCTTGTTTGGACAATCACGCATCATGTGTCCATAGCCTTTGCACCGATGGCATTGAATATCCTTAGTTCGTCCCTGTCGATGCAATTGAAGAGGAAGTTTTGTAGGCGCTTGTGGTGCTAATTTGGTTGCTTGAAGCTTCGTGGTGCTGAATTTGAAGTAGCGAGCGTGGCTTGTTGAAGGGTGGCGGTGGGGGTGCGATGGCCGGGCGATGAGGTGTGTGGTGTCCATGAGTTTGTGCGACCTGCAGAAGAGTTAGATCGTATCCTCGTCTGGCGTCCCTGCACTTCACGTTCAGCTTTGCAAGCAAGATGAAACAATCTAGTAATGGAGTTGTATTCTTTATAATCAAGGATGTCTTGAATATCTCGATTCAACCCTCCCAAAAACCTAGCCATTGATGCCTCCTCATTCTCATCTAAACCACAACGCAACATACCAATTTGTAATTCTTGATAGTAGTCTTCCACAGACTTTGTACTTTGTCTTAAGCGTTGTAATTTATTTAACAAATCACGAGCATAATATGAGGGAACAAATCGATGCCGCATAAGCAATTTTAAAGCCTCCCAAGTGTTAGGTATGTTATTGGGATGTTGTGGCAATGTTCTTTCCCCAAATAGAAGCAAAATCATAAATTCACTAGTAGCGACCCTAACTCGTCTAATCTCGGGAACTTCATGGCAAGCAAATTTTTGATCAACAGCTAGTTCCCAATTAAGATAACCATCAAGGATCATATTTACCATTAAAAGAGGAATAGTGAATTTAACCTTAGCAAAAGAATCTTTGTGGTCACGTACCTCACGTCGTGGGGATCTCGTCGCATACCTTGTCGGTTAAAGCATGGCTGTCGATGAGCTCGATCGCTGTTATTATTACCCATGTCAATGGCCTCGGTATCGATCACATAGTCGAATTCATCTTGTCCCTCTACCACCGGGGCAGCAGGGGGAACAGCAGTGGATGCATGGGCCATCTCGTCAAGCGCGCCATAATACGCCAAAGAAGTGTTAGTGGCGCCTTGCGCTCTCTCCATCGCGGCGAGCGTGGCGTTTGTCTCAATTTGGGCACCCTCAAGTTGAGCAAGTCGCTCATTGTGACCACGACATCTTCCTCAAGACCCTCCGTCAGAAGGTTCATGAGGCGCCGAAAATGTTGTGCGATTCCTTCGTGCGAGGAGTATGAGATGTATCCTCATCGAATGCTCTGCGAGAACCGCCATTGTTAGCAAATCACAAGTATATGTCCCTAAGCGTGATGGTTCAAAAGTCGCTCACACTCAAGCCTTCTATCAAATTCTTACCAATTCTTACCAAGCAAGCGGGGTTATCGGCAAGCAGCGGTATCAATGTATCTCTGAAGATTGGATGGAGCGATTGCGGTGAAGTTCAGCTGTGCGGTTGTAGAAAAGGTGTAGTGGGAAGGCTCAAGTATGGTAGCAATGGATTAGCAACTATCAAATCGAGAAAGCAAGTGAAAAATCGTTCAACGCCGGTTAGTCTTTGGTACTAGGCTAGACTAGTACTAGAGACGCGAGCCTAGAACACAAGCGAAAGCACGATGCGTGAAGCTCGAAAAAGGATGCCGTCTTCACGGGGAACCTTAGAATCACTTACAAAAGGGCTATGTCAATTTTGAGCAAATTTTGAGAAACTTTTTTTTTCGCTCCTTTTTTTTTTTGCTCCTCTTTTTTTTTTTTTGGGCAAATATGCACCTCACTCAAAACTCTTCAAAGTCCTCTTCCAGGCCTAGGGAGGTATATGGGTCACAAACTTTTTCTAAAAAGTAGGGGTACAAAGGTGATTAAAAGATACTCTCTCTCTCTCTCTCTAAACTTTGATATATTTTTTTTATCGCGTTGCCGAAGTCAGATGAATCTTATGTTTCCTTTTGGCAGCACGAAAACAACCTCTCTTTTCTTTTTCTTTTCTTTTCTTTTCTTTTCTCTCTTTTTTTCTTTGTCACAAACCGAAACGAACTTTTGTTCTTGGTTAGGGTTTCCCTTGGTGTGGCGGTGGCAGGGGGATGGTGGCTTGCCGCGGCAGGAGGGTGGTGGCTACGGTAGGACGCGACAAGGGATGGTGGCAGCGTTGGTGGTCGCGCAGCGGCTCGGTGGTCGTGGCGTGAAGGCAAAACGGCGGCTCTGCCGGCGCGGCAGGGCGGCAGCGATGGAGGTAGCAGATTGAACCCAAGCGCAGCGGTGCGACCAAGCGTGGCGAACTCGAAACTCTAAAGGAACTAGACACTAAGACCAGCAAAAGACACGGCGATGCACTCGAAAGTTCAACAATGCAATGCAATCGAAAAGAAAGATGCAATGGCGCAATTGGTCTTGGGCAGATAGGTGATCTAATCCTATAAAAAAATTTGGCTTTTACGGACTTTGAATTAAGCAACCTAACTACGAAAACGATGAAATTCTCACCGAGCAACCTTGAGCTCGATACCACTTGATGGAGGCGGGGTGCCCGATCTTTCGATGAGATTGATAACTATCGATTTTGGGTGGGGTGACTCTCGCGATCCGACTACAAATGCGACGGCGCTTGCGCCTTAGCAATCGTTGAACCAACTCCGAGACGTTATTGGACCGTGATGGAAGCGCGATCAACACGAACACGAGGTTCAATTCCTGCGAGCAATCGAAGAACTAGCAAGAATAAGATGTATGCAATCTGATATTGCGAATAAGATTGTAGTATAGATGGTATTGAAAACAAAAGTGGGATCGAAATTTGTCTTGACGGTGGTCGTCAAACACAAGCGAAGAAGCAGTTTGCACAATGGCTAAACCTAAATTCAACGAAATTGAGTTCTAGCCGGGGGCGGCTCCTATATGGGAAGGCGACCGGGGGTGGCGGCGGGAAGTGGGCGCACGCCCTAGGGTTACAAGGCCCATGGGCCCAAGAGGAGGTGGCGCAGCACCTTTTTGACTCGATAAAAAACATACGTGGATTGTTTTGTTTATTGTGGTCAGCTCGGTTGGAATTTGAAGCTGAGGTTGGATCCATTGGAAAGTAGACTTGATAAGCTTTCAATGAAGTCCGAAAACATCCCAAACGGAGTCCGTATGAAGAAGTTATGGCCGTTTGAACTTAGTGCTGTCGCAGCAGTCCGAACTCGAATTCAGAACGAGCCCAACTCGAACTCTTGCTTGGCTCGGACCCAAAGTGACGTGATGTCCTCCATTATGCCTCCTATGCTTGTCCATGATTCCACATACCTCTCCTTGGTCCTTTCCCATGTTCCTAAGCACAATTAAATCACTTGCATTAGGTAGCGATCTATTCTCAGTAATATATAACCCTATGAACGAATGCACCTGGTGATTAAGTTGGCGAGCACGAGCTCGAGTAATTGGTCCTTGTAACATTGGTTGTGGATCAGCTGTGTGTGTAGGCGCGGTTGTATCCAAATTAGGGATGTCCTCATCAACTTGTACCCTTACTGTTGACTTCCCTTATATCTTCCTAGTTCATTGCTTAATTTACTACTTTCCTTGGTCCTATGCTTATTGTGAGTGGTATACGTTATTGTTTGTCTTTGGGAATCGTTTTCAATTGCCTTCTCTGTTGAGAAAAGAATAATGGATTTGTTTCACAAAACCTTCAGAGTGTATAATGGCGGATGGTTGGTGGTGATCAACTAAGTGACTTGTGAGACTTTGGAAGTCAAGTTGATTGAGACGCATTGAGTGATAAGTTGATTTCTTGGAGTAATCCTTGGAGAGGGTTTGACTTAAATAGAAGTTTGGTCTTTGGGGCCAAACTATTGGCATTAGTGCAAATACTAGAACCTATAGTGGTTGTGGTTCAAGATCTTTCGTTCATGTCAAGTGGAACTTTAGAAATTGTTTGCAAGTATGGAAAATATTGGTCAATTCATGAGAGTGCCATGATTGGGTACCTTATATGGTTGTGTAAAAGAATTGTGTTGGTGTAGTTCAATGAGAGTAGAATTGTGAGAACTCTAGTCGTTACAACAACTTTGGAGATGGTAGGAAATGTTGAGTTAATGTCGGTATGACTTGGTTTCAATGAGTAACTTTCTTGAAGTTAGAATCTTTCAAAGGGAATGTGTGGCTTCAAGTAAAACTGAATAGTGGTAGTGCGACCAAGTAGAACCTATGGTATGGTGTAATTCCAAAACCTTAGTTCATGTTAAAATATTGGGGATTATCGAAGGTACGAAACCTTGATCAATTTTATTGAGTAACATAATTGGAAAGTATTGCGATAATGCGTGGGTGATTCTGATGATGTCAATTAGAGAGTATGTTAGATTTGTGGGGATGTTAGAGAATTAATCAGATAATTTCACTATCTGTTATAAGAGAAATTCATTGTAGAGGTCTTGAGGTTAAATTTGGGGTGTGCATTGTTTTATGCTAAACTTTTGTCGCCCAATGATTTTGTGTAGAGAAATTAGATAATGATGTTTCCTAAGCGGTGGAATGATCATTGATAGAACTTTTACGATGTGGTACATGAGCGTGTGTCGAGGATTTTGAGTTGTTATTCTTGAAAGTTGGAGGTGATGTGATTGCGTGGGATCCATTTTTTTGTGGTGTTTTGGGTGCCTCCCATCAAATTAATTTCTTTAGTAGAAGAAATTATCTAGAGTGTTTGGTGGGACCAATAGAACTTCTCCACAAAGGTGTGGACGATGTATTTCGGTTGGAGCATAACTTGAGGATGTTAACTTAAGAGGTTGATCTCGTGTGGTATGCGATGATTTGAATTCCAAGGTTTGAGAGAAATTTTATTCCTAAAAGGAAAATTGAGAAACAAGGATGTTTTCTTGATGGCGGCGTTTTCTTTCGCTTGAGCTTGTGTTGTTGGTGATCTCTTCCGCAATTTGGAGTTGGTCTTTGTGTTAGCATGCTTGATTCTTTCCAATTCGGACAAACCAAAAGAAGTATTTGGTTGGGCATTGAGTGATTTCTCCTTTGGTTTTCGTGGTATTCAATCGTAAAGTGCCTATTTAGAAAGTGGGATTGTTTTCGTGATGAATTGTCCAATTTGGGGTTTTACCCTTTTGGTGGAGAGTTAGTATTGCGTGGACATGATGAGAACTCTCTATTTCTGATTGGATTCTCTTTGTGAATCGGTGGTTTAAGAACCGATTCATTGTGCATTCTTGTTTAAAGGGGTGGCCCTTGTTAGATGAAGAGTTTGATTTTGAGCATCAACCTTATTTGCGCACGCGTGCGGGACGAGGGGCGTGGGCATATGGTGCATGGCGCGTGTGGTCCCGAAGTAGTCATGTGGCATGGCATATGCACCCGACTGGACACACGGACATGTACCGGGGTGGTTCTAGGCATTTGTTGTGTGTTTCGTACCAAAGGAGCTTGGTCGAGATACGTTGGTTCGTTTTGATAGATGGAGAAATTAGGAAGTTGGTGTATCTCTTTGACCGTCTCGGGTCCGTACGTGACGTACGCAACGTCTGGTGTGTTCTGTTGCTAAGTGGTAGCTGAGCGATTTAAAGCTTGGGATTTCATTAAAGACGTTGACCATCGAGTAAGGTCTTACCCTCGATCCTCCTCTGATGAGTGTACCTGGAAAGGTTGGGTTGAGTGATAGGACAAATGTCATTGTACGTCTTTGTGTTGTGGTCTCGCTAGTCCGAGAGAGAGGCCACTTGGGAGTTGGAGTTTCGTATCGCGGCGTTATCCGGATTTGTTCACTTGATACGTGGTTACCGTTGATAGTTCTCAGTTGTGGTTGTTCTTTCGCGTAGTGTTGTGTGAGGATTCGGGGTCGAATCCTGTTTAAGGGGGGTAGAATGTAATGTAGGGAAACGGGTAGGCTACACTAGCGCAAATTAAAAAATTCTACCCGTAAACCAAGATCACTGCAGTTATAGATCACGGTCTTACCACTAGACGCGCAGGTGCGGAAGTTGATGCAGCACGTCGGGGCAGTGTAGTCGTACTCAGTTGATGCAGTACGTCGGGGCAGAGTAGTCGTACTACTTCCTCGTCCTCGTCGCGGCGTCCCACGTCAGCTCCTTTCTTGCGGTTCGTCCCAACGCCACGGATCTGGCGTCTCCAAAGGTATCCACACGTGCGGAGGAAGCGGCGCACGCCGGACTACTAGATCCGCGCGGCGACTAGGCGTGGGAGGGGTGGCGGCGGGGTTTGAGGATGTCACGAAAAACTCAACCCTTAACCGTGCGCCCGCCCTCCTTTTATAGGCGTCCTTATAATGGGCTTCTACGAATAGAGGCCCATTAGGACTCAATGCCCGATCTAATTCGGATCCAATCGAATTAGGCTTCACCCTAAGTGTGTGACCCTATAGGTTCACGTATGTTTAGACATGGCGCAAGTACACATACTTGGTCAATAGTTGGTAGCGACCTCTAGCAAGGCGTGCCAACTCCTAAGCGCGCGTAAAGATCATATCGGACGAACCATCACAACGTTATGTACATGCCAATCCCTTTGCCTCACGATATTTGGTCGAGCTCCAAGTGACCACTCTTTCTCGATCTGTGATCCGGAATCCCTTACTAGGTTAACTCTTAACATTAAGTAGCATGGCCATGCATTTCTGGATCCGATCACTCGAGGGGCCCAGAGATATCTCTCTCAGGTAGAGAGGGGCAAATCCCATCTCGACTGACCATGCCTCGCGGCATGCTTCATGACAAACCGAAAGCTACCTTTATAACTACCCAGTTACGGAGTAGCGTTTGATAGCCCCTAAGTAGGTCGATTCACATCTCAAGTACATGTGACAATCTCAGGTCTAAGGACAAGGCGTACACATTGTGTAGAGAGAACCATAAGAATAATTACTATGTCTCATGTTGGGTCGGTCCAACCCCATGTTCTAAACATGTGTCCACATTATTGGTTTGACATCTCCATGTCTATGACCTGTGAAACATGGTCATCAACCGATACATGTGCTAATCAATCATTCACGTGTGTCCTCACATGAACTCCGACTAGGGACAACTTTAGAATAACCATACAAGTAAAGAGTTTCACAAACAAGTCACATACTTGTTAATCAACACAAAGGCAATATTCAAGGAACATTTATTAAATCATGGATACAATGAAATATCATCATCAATATGATTGCCTCTAGGGCATATCTCCAACAGTCTCCCACTTGCACTAGAGTCAATCTAGAAGATATCTAATACCCATAGCTCTTGTGTGCGCCTCATGCTTAGGGTGGGAGAGGCTTCGTCAAAGGATCAGAAATATTCAAATCCGTGTGTATTTTGCATATCTTTAAATCTCCTCGATTAAGGATCTCTCGAATGAGATGAAACCGCAGATATGTGTTTGTTCTTTTGGTGATTCCTCGGCTCCTTGGCTTGCATAATGGCCCCACTTTGTTATCACGATAAAGATCCAGAGGATGCACGCACTAGGAACCACACCTAGTTCGATTCTGAACTTCCTTATCCAAACACCTTCCTTTGCTTTGCTTGAAGCCGCAATGTACTCGGCCTCCGTTGTAGAGTCGACAATGATCTCTGTTTGGAACTCTTCCAACTTACCGCACCACCGTTCAAAAGGAACACAAAACCCGATTGCGATTTGTAATCATCTTTGTCGGTTTGGAAGCTTGCATCGGTGTAACCATTTACAACGAGCTCTTCCTCACCTCAGTAGACTAGGAACACATCCTTAGTTCTTCTCAAATACTTGAGGATGTTTTTAATCGCTGTCCAATGACTCTCACTGGATCGGCTGGTATCTCGCTCGTAACACTTAGAGCATAGGAAACATCTCAGGCGAGTACACATCATAGCATACATGATAGATCCAATGGCGAAGCATATGGAATCTTACTCATGCGATCTCGCTCATCGGTTGTCGAAGGACAGAGTCTTGCCAAGATTTATGCCATGAGACATGGGCAAGAACCCTTTCTTTGCCTCCTCCATGTTGAACCGTTTCAACACTTTGTCAATGTAAGTACTACGGCTTAATCCTATTAGCCTTTTTGATCTATCTCTATAGATCTTAATACCCAAAATATATCTTTGCTTCCCTAAGTCCTTCATTGAGAAACTATTTTTGGTGAGGTCTTAACGGACTCGAGCATAGGAATATCATTTCCAATCAGTAATATGTCATCTACATATAAGATTAGAAATACGAGTGAGCTCCCACTTGTCTTCTTGTAAACACAAGATTCTTCTTCGTTTTTATGAAGTCAAACCTTTGACCACTTCATCAAAACGAATGTTCCAACTCGAGATGCTTGCTTCAATCCATAAATGGATTTTTGAAGTTTGCATACTTTTCTAGCATTGTTTGGATCGACAAAACCCTCGGTCATTTGTATCATATACACTTCCTCGGTTAAATTTCCATTAAGGAAAGCCGTTTTGACATCCATCGCCATATCTCATAATCGAAATATGCGGCAATAGCTAGAATGATCCGTATTGATTTAAGCATCGCTACTGGTGAAAGTCTCATCGTAGTCAACTCCTTGAACTTGCCGAAAACCTTTGCGACAAGTCGAGCTTTATGGATATGAACATTTCCATCCATATCAATCTTCCTTTTATAGATCCATTTGCACTCTATGGTTTTAACACCATCGGTAGGTCAACCAAATTCCAAACTTGATTGTCTCCCATGGATGCTATCTCGGATCTCATGGCACTATGCCATTTCTCGTAGTCTGGGTCCATCATTGCTTCCGCATAGGTCGTAGGCTCATCATTGTCTAACAATAACATATCTCGCGCATTGCGGAGCCTTCCGACCTCTCGTGGTGGTGATGCTTCCTTTGCCATGGGGTCCTCAACTTGTTACGCCACATGGGCATCATTCGTCGAGTCTTCCCGATTGGTTCATCTTGAACTTCTTCAAGCCGCACTGTTCTTCCACTTGTCTCCTGTTGAGAAACTCTTTCTCTAGGAAAACACCACTTGAGCGACAAACACTTTGCCCTCTAGTCGGTTGTAGAAGTAATATCCAAAGGTTTCCTTGGATATCCCACAAAAATGCATTTATCAGACTTGGGTGTGAGCTTGTCCGATCAGAGTCGCTGACAAACGCCTCACATCCCCAAATCTTTAGAAAAGACAAAGCGTGACTCTTCGAGTCCATATCTCATATGGTGTCTTAACTACTGATTTAGACGGTACCTATTAAGTGTGAAAGTGCCGTTTCTAGAGCGTAACCCCAAAGGATAATGGTAAATCTGATGGCTCATCATCGATCGAACCATGTCCAACAAGGTCGATCGCGCTCGGATACCCGTTTCTTTGAGGCGTTCGGCGGTGTTAGGCGTGGAACAATTCCGCAACTCTTGGATGATTGCTAAATTCATGACTCAAATACTCGCCACCACGATCGGATCGCGAGCCTTAATTTTCTTGGCACGTTGATTTTCAACCTCATTCGGAACTCTTTGAACTTTTCAAAAGTTTGGACTTATGCTTCATTAAGTAGACATACCCATATCTACTAAAATCATCGATGAAAGTTATGAAGTAATGAAATCCACCTCTAGCGATCGTGCTCATTGGTCCACATACATCGGTATGTATGATTTCCAACAAGTCCGACGCCTCTCAAAAGAACCTTTGAAAGGTGATTTGGTCATCTTACCAAGCAAACAAGCTTCACATGTCTCGTATGATTCAAAATCAAACGAAGTTAGAAGACCATCGACATGGAGCTTCTTCATGCGCTTTTCACTTATGTGACCCAAACGACAATGCCAAACATAGGTGGGATTCAAATCATTAGGTCGAAGTCTTTTAGCATTTATGTTAAAGATAGGCGCATCATCAAGATTTAAAATAAATAACCCATTCACAATGGCGCAAAAGCCATAAACATTCCATTTTTAGAGATCAAACAACCATTGTCTTTACTTGCAAATGAATAACCATCTCTCATCAAACATGAGGGGATAAAATGTTTAGACTCATACTAGGAACATAATAACAATTATTCAATTCCATAATAAATCTTGAAGGAAGCTGAAGTTGCATGGTGCCGACGGTCAACGCAAACAACCCTTGCTTTATTTCCGACGCGAAAATCAACTTCACCTCTTGCGACTCCTCTACTTCTTATTAGCCCTCGATCGAGTTGCAAATGTGAGCAAGCGATCCGGTATCAAATACCCAAGAGTTAATAGGAGAATCTGCGAGAAAATGTCTAAAACATTTATAACAAGTGTACCATGGGTAGAAGTCTTACTTCGACCTTCTTCTTGCATTCATCGAATCCATGTACTTCTTGCGTTTCTCTTCCGGTGGCGTTTCTTTACAATAGAAGCATCTTGTCTCGGCTCCAGTCCGGCATTAGGCTTAGGCGTTGGCTTGAGATCATATCTTTAACCTTGCCCTTATTCTTTGGCCATGGCTTCTTACCCTTTTCTTGAAGCTAGACTTGTTCTGCATGACCATCACATGGCTAGGTCACGCACACTTCTTAATGTCACTCTGCTGTTTTGAGCATCCCACAAAGCTCATTAAGGCCCTTATCCGCCCCATGCATATGGTAGTTCGAAATGAAATGCCCATAGCTAGGTGGAAGAGACGCTAAATGAAATCGGTTGCCAACTCTTGGCCAATTGGAAACCAAGTTTATCCAAAGTCCGATGTAACCAACCATTTTGATCACATGTGGGCCTACGGTGCACCTTACATTAACTTGCATTCCGAAAAGCCTTAGATACATTGAACCGTTCGGTCGGCTTATGCGGAACATGTCCTTAAGCGCTATGATCATATCATACGCTTCGATCCTCAAACCGCTTTTGAAGGTCGGGTTCCATGCATGCAAGCATAAGACGACTAATCTCAAGAGAGTCATCACATGCTTTCTTGTAGGCATTTTTAACAAGCAGCAGACGCATTGTTAGCGAGTTCTTACGGGATTGGGGTATCGAACGTTTTCCTTTTATACGCCACGAGAACAATTCTCGAGTTACGGACCAGTCCGAATAGTTTGTTCCATTTAATTTTTCTTTCTCAAGAATCGATCAAAGCAAAAGGGTGTGCGTGGTTGCTAGATGCCATTGATCTACAATAGGAAATGCAAAATACTAAGACAAATAAAACCATGATAGAGTAAATCTGTATTAAACAAATTTAATAGAATGTACTCCCACTAAAATCAACATCCTCTGTTGATTCTTAGCGATTCAAGATCCGCAATTAACGAGTCTACTAGTGAGCTTTTGCATCACCGCTAGGAGACAAGGTAATTCGATAAGCAACACCTTGCTAATCATATCTCTATATGACTCTTGTTGTTGGGTGACATCTCTATGCCCGACGCCCAACCTTTATGCCCCAAGGCCCATAACCTTTATGATAACCTTGTTAAGTTCACCAATCCTTATGCATGTAAGTATCAGATACAAAACCCATCTAGTCAAGGAAAGTTGATGGTGCCTAATTTTATAGACCCACCATCAATTTACAAGACATGGGATGGTGCAAAGTTTAATTGGGAGGGCATATGTTTAACTTAACATTTTGTGAGGGATCGCTATACTTGTACCATTCGAACATACATAGGAGTAAAACAACAGGAATAGCATTCACACAGTTGTGACTCAAGATGGCCCATTTTCTCATGGTGATCTCCATCGCCATAGAATCATCCACCATGATGATCTCCATCTCCATGGTTCATGTGTGCCATCCCTCCAAGTGATGTGTCCTCCGAGTACTACTATAAGCTATTACTCATAACAACTAGTAATAAAATACATGGATACTAGGAATCATCACAAGTCGGCACGCAGCCGTTAATACAATACTTTGACAACACAATGGCTCGGCCGTGTTGCCGCATCCACGACACGCAGTCATGCAAATATTACAAACATGCATCACATACACATTAGGCCATCTGGTCACATACATCCCGCAAAAACAAGTTTATGCATAGAATCGCAATCACAGGATAGGGGTCGAGGGGTTTCCCCATCAGGGTTCGAAGGCGGCGCCGCATCAGTATCAAGGCGTCGGACTTCGTAAAAACAGAGATCCAATCTATGCAATTTTTACATAGGATTTTGATCGGCAAATCATATTTACCACAAATCGACTATCGTTCGATTCGACCAATTTGTACCGATCTTCGCATGCGCAACCGGTTTACGTGTCACCGCTTCTACCCGATGGCGAATCCGACCGGTAGGGGTATGTTGTTTCACGACCTTAGCAACATGATCACGGTACATCGATTATTAATCTAGGTTCGATTCGATCAATCATATTGATCTTCGCATGCGCAACCGGTTTTACGTGTCACTGTCTACCCCGATGGCGAATCCGACCGGTAGGGGTACGTTGTTTCACGACCTTAGCAGCATGATCACGGAAACCAGACCAATCCATTACGTAACTATACAATCGATCACATCGATCATACCGATTACATATCGCCATATGCAAATCACCGAACCTATAACATGGCAAAGAAGCGCTCGATACCATCGTAGGGAAGCGGGTAGGCTACACTAGCGCAAATTAAAAATTCTACCCGTAAACCAAGATCACTGCGATTATAGATCACGGTCTTACCACTAGACGCGAGTGCGGAAGTTGATGCAAGACGTCGGGCGGTGTAGTCGTACTCGATTGATGCGAGACGTCGGGGCGAGTAGTCGTACTACTTCCTCGTCCTCGTCGCGGCCCCACGTGACTCCTTTCTTGCGGTTCGTCCCAACGCCACTGATGCAGCGTCTCCAAAGGTATCCACACGCGGGGGAGGAAGCGCGACGCCGGACTACTAGATCGCGCGGCGACTAGGGCGTGGGAGGGTGGCGGCGGGGTTTGAGGATGTCACGAAAACTCAACCCTTAACCGTGCGCCCCGCCTCCTTTTATAGACGTCCTTATAATGGGCTTCTACGAATAGAGGCCCATTAGGACTCAATGCCCGATCTAATTCGGATCCAATCGAATTAGGCTTCACCCTAAGTGTGTGACCCTATAGGTTCACGTATGTTTAGACATGACGCAAGTACACATACTTGGTCAATAGTTGGTAGCGACCTCTAGCAAGGCGTGCCAACTCCTAAACGCACGTAAAGATCATATCGGACGAACCATCACAGCGTTATGTACATGCCAATCCCTTTGCCTCACGATATTTGGTCGAGCTCCAAGTCGACCACTCTTTCTCGATCCTGTGATCCGGAATCCCTTACTAGGTTAACTCTTAACATTAAGTAGCATGGCCATGCATTTACGGATCCGATCACTCGAGGGCCAGAGATATCTCTCGGTGAGAGGGCAAATCCCATCTCGACTGACCATGCCTCGCAGCATGCTTCATGACAAACCCGAAAGCTACCTTTATAACTACCCGAGTTACGGAGTAGCGTTTGATAGCCCCTAAGTAGGTCGATTCACATCTCAAGTACATGTGACAATCTCAGGTCTAAGGACAAGGCGTACACATTGTGTAGAGAGAACCATAAGAATAATTACTATGTCTCATGTTGGGTCGGTCCAACCCCATGTTCTAAACATGTGTCCACATTATTGGTTTGACATCTCCATGTCTATGACCTGTGAAACATGGTCATCAACCGATACATGTGCTAATCAATCATTCACGTGTGTCCTCACATGAACTCCGACTAGGGACAACTTTAGAATAACCATACAAGTAAAGAGTTTCACAAACAAGTCACATACTTGTTAATCAACACAAAGGCAATATTCAAGGAACATTTATTAAATCATGGATACAATGAAATATCATCATCAATATGATTGCCTCTAGGGCATATCTCCAACATGTAATACCCCGAATATCAATTTGAGAGAATGTATTATTCGGGGGAGAGAAATTTATTCAATTTTCGAGTGCAATATAGTTTAGAGAGAGATTTCTCCTAACAAGGAAAGTATCCGTCAGCGATTATGTAATATCATGTTTAACATTAGAGAATTAATTGAAATGAGAAAGGTATTTAACAGGAATTAAAAAGAGAAATAAGATTTTTAGAGGAGAATTAATCTTGGGCTTTCGGCCCACGTTGTTTGGCCCAAGTAGGAAGTTGGTTTAAGAAGGGGCCAACCAAAACCCTAGGTCTTTTTACTGTAGCACGCAGATACTGATGCAGCGCCACATCTGTAGCAACCCTCCTCCCCTCGCTGCCTCGCCCTCCATGTCGCCCCCTTTGTGCTCCTTGCTACCGCCATCGGGAGGTAGAAGAAGGGAGAGAAAGGAGGAGGAGGAAGATCGTCTTCTCCAACATTCTTCCGCCTACATCCTGGTTGCTGCAAAGGGTAACGAATGCCGGGCCTCATCGTTTGATTAGTGGTAGATGTGTTTGGTTCATTTTTTTATTAGATCGCATTGCTGCGAGTAGAAACTTAAATCTGTCCAGAAGGTTGCGTGGACTGTTGCGGGGTCTTAGAGGCCGAATTTGAGTTGTCTATCTCCTAGAGTTCTGTAGGTCTGGTTCTTATCTTTCAGTAGCCACGAAGATCACTCAATTCCGAGGTCTGAGTCAAAAGTTATGATCGTTTTAGTATCTGCTGCCAGAAATCTGACGAGAATAATCTGTCTGGTTATTTCCTAAAATATGAAAGGGAAATTGGTAGAATCTGAAAGTTCACACAACTAGGTTATTGTAGATAATTCGATAACCTTTTCAGATTGATAAAGAACGATCAATTCGGAGTTACCTATTAAAAGTTATGGTCATTTTAGTTTTGCTGTTCGAATGTGTAGGCAGTTTCTGTATTGAAAGTTCAAACAATGGTTAGCCTATTATTTTGACCGAATTGGATTATCGTGTCAACTAGAGTATTGTAGATTAGTCAGTTAAGAATCTACAGAAATTGGGTTTACCTCTTTTCGACTTTCAGTTCATGAGTTATGTCAATTACCGTGCTGCTGTCCAGAAACAGTATATGGCAGGAAACGTTGTTTTTCAGTTTCAGCTTTGAAAACTCGACTTGAGACATCAGGGAAGTGGTGTAGAACGCCGATTAGTAGCGCTGGGTATATTATGTCCTTATTGAAATTATTTTACTTGTTTAGGAGGTGAAGCCTCGGGTTTAGGAGTATCATCTTTGCGGCTAATGCGTCATAACGTGGAAGGCAAGTAATTGTAGCAGTGTTACTACCGTTTAATTGGTTGTTCTTACTACTTGCAATCTATATGATTCTCGTATTTTGAAGTATTATGCCATGGTTGGTTGACTTACAAATGAGGTGATAACAGCAATTAATAATTGAATGTTTTACTTTGGATATCTTGCGTGTAGTCATGAGGTGGTTGCTTTAGATGCCGAATGTGGATCATGGATATATTTTCCATAGTGACTATGTGGTAGTAGTATAAGTTGATCTTGTTGGTGCCCTTATGAAGATGACACTTATGTGGTTTATGAGTATCATATTATTCATAACATATCATGACATTGTAGGGAAACGGGTAGGCTACACTAGCGTAAATTAAAAATTCTACCCGTAAACCAAGATCACTGCAGTTATAGATCACGGTCTTACCACTAGACGCGCAGGTGCGGAAGTTGATGCAGCGCGTCGGGGCAGTGTAGTCGTACCAAGTTGATGCAGTACGTCGGGGCAGAGTAGTCGTACTACTTCCTCGTCCTCGTCGTGGCGTCCCACGTACAACTCCTTTCTTGCGGTTCGTCCCAACGCCACGGATGCGGCGCCTTCAAAGGTATCCACACGTGCGGGAGAAGCGACGCACGCCGGACTACTAGATCGCGCGAGCGACTAGGGCGTGGGAGGGTGGCGGCGGGGTTTGGGGATGTCACGAAAAACTCAACCCTCAACCGGCGCCCCTGCCCTCCTTTTATAGGCGTCCTTATAATGGGCTTCTACGAATAGAGGCCCATTAGGACTCAATGCTCGATCTAATTCGGATCCAATCCGAATTAGGCTTCACCCTTAAGTGTGTGACCCTATGGTTCACATATGTTTAGACATGACGCGAGTACACATACTGGGTCAATAGTTGGTAGCGGCCTCTAGCAAGACGTGCCAACTCCTAAACATACGTAAAGATCATATCGGACGAACCATCACAACGTTATGTACATGCTAATCCCTTTGCCTCACGATATTCGGTCGAGCTCCAAGCGACCACTCTTTCTCGATCCCGTGATCCGAATCCCTTACTAGGTTAACTCTTAACCTTAAGTAGCATGGCCATGCATTTACGGATCCGATCACTCGAGGGCCTAGAGATATCTCTCGGGTAGAGAGGGCAAATCCCATCTCGACCGACCATGCCTTGCAAGCATGCTTCATGACAAACCCGAAAGCTACCTTTATAACTACCCGATTCACGGAGTAGCGTTTGATAGCCCCTAAGTAGGTCGATTCACATCTCAAGTACATGCGACAATCTCGGGTCTAAGGACAAGGCGTACACATTGTGTAGAGAGAACCATAAGAATAATTACTATGTCTCATGTTGGGTCGGTCCAACCCCATGTTCTAAACATGTGTCCACATTATTGGTTTGACATCTCCATGTCTATGACACGTGAAACATGGTCATCAACGATACATGTGCTAATCCATCATTCACGTGTGTCCTCACATGAACTCCGACTAGGGACAACTTTAGAATAACCATACAAGTAAAGAGTTTCACAAACAAGTCACATACTTGTTAATCAACACAAAGGCAATATTCAAAGAACATTTATTAAATCATGGATACAATGAAATATCATCATCAATATGATTGCCTCTAGGGCATATCTCCAACAGACATTGCATTGTGGATGTCGCCGCTTATGGCGCGATCGTGCAGCAGTCTGACATCGTACATTGTCGTAGATGCGATGCACACTCTTACCTTGATGGGTAAGAGTGCGATGGAGCATGGCATGCATTTGCATTAAAATTGTGGATGGAGGAAATGCATACTTATGCCAATGTTTGAAATCTTATGAGGCAGGACTCATGTTAGTCCATATGGTTTATTGAATGAGAAAGTGGAATGTGGTTGCGGTCATGCAATAATATAAATTGTGATGTAGCTTGCTTGTTATTTGAATAACTGTTAATCAATTTACTTGCTGAGATTTTTCTCACCCTTGTTGTTTCTTTCCCCCTTTGGTGATTCTTAAGCATTCTGGGATGGGTAGAGCGGCACCACAATTATGCACTCAATTCATAGTTTTATGTTTGTAATAAAGTTGAGAGGAAACTAGCCTAATGACTAGCTATTCGCGAGTGTTCTTTTGATTTATTAATGATGAATTTGTGGACTACTCTTGGATTAAATTGCTAGTAGTTGATTTAATTTATTGAACTCTATCCGTTATTATTGTGTCCATTAGTTGTTTTTGCTTCCGCTTATGTTCAGCTGTAGAGTGGTTAGTGGCATTCCAGGGTAATGTGGGTCCTGGGGTGTTACAGTTTGCTTGGCCCTTTAAATACTTTAATGCCTCATGATCAGAATGAATAATAAACTCTTTAGGCCATAAATAGTGTTGCCAAGTTTCTAACGCACGCACTAAAGCATAAAGCTCTTTGTCATAGACCGGATAATTCAATTGAGCACCATTCAGTTTCTCACTAAAATAAGCTACCAGTCTTCCCTCTTGCGTTAAAACACCGCCAATGCCCAATCCACTAGCATCACACTCAATTTCAAAATTTTTAGTGAAATCAGGTAAAACAAGCAACGGTGCTTCAGTCAAGCGTTTCTTAAGTTCAGCAAAAGCATTGTCTTACGCTACCCCCCACTCAAATTCAACACCCTTTTTAGTAAGTTCATTCAAAGGGGCAGCTATGGTGCTAAAATCCTTCACAAAGCGCCGATAAAAACCAGTGAGACCATGAAAGCTCCTAATCTGACTTACATTCACAGGAGTTGGCCAATTTTTAATCGCTTCAATTTTAGACTCATCTACTTCAACTCCCTGTGCAGAAACAACATAACCCAAAAAGATGACACGATCTTTGCAAAAGGTACACTTCTCTAAGTTACCGAATAACCTAGCCTCACGCAAAACTTGTAGAACTTGTCTAAGATGGTCTATGTGTTCAGATTCAGTGCGACTGTAAATCAGAATATCATCAAAGTACACAACCACAAATTTACCAATCAAATGCCTTAAAACATGATTCATTAAGTGCATGAATGTACTAGGTGCATTAGTTAAACCAAAAGGCATGACTAACCACTCATACAACCCAAATTTTGTTTTAAATGCTGTTTTCCACTCATCCCCTTCATGCATCCTAATTTGATGGTAACCACTGCGCAAATCTATCTTAGAAAAAATAAAAGCACCACTCAATTCGTCTAGCATATCATCTAAGCGAGGTATAGGATGACGATATCGAATTGTGATATTATTAATCACTCGACAATCTACGCACATACGCCATGAACCATCTTTCTTAGGAACTAAAATAACGAGAGCAAACACGGGGCTTAAGCTTTCACGTACATACCATTTGGAGAGAAGCTCTTGTACTTGTTTCGAATTTCCTTTGTTTCCTCGGGATTGGTGCGATGCGGTGGTCGGTTCGGCAATGACGCTCACGGAATCAAGTCGATCTTATGTTCTATCCCACGAATTGGTGGTAGCCCGGTGGTACCTCGTTTGGAAAGACGTCATTGAAGTCTGCAAAACACAAGCAACACCACTAGGAAGAGAAGACAAGTCGTTAGTCGAAAGCAAGGCGTCTTTGTACAATAGTACAAAGTGCACCAAATTGGGATCTTCGCTGAATTCTCTCATTTCGATTTGGTGGCTAACATCACTAAATTCTTCTCTCGCTCTTTGGCGGTCTCAACGTGCATCTCAATTTTTCGCATTGAAGAATTCACAATCTGTTGCGGTGTAAGGGGCTTCAAGATGATATCCATATTATTCCATCGAAATGTGTAGCGATTTGTCGCCCATCATGAACAATGAAGCGGTCATATTGCCATGGCCGTCCCAAGAGCAAGTGACACACCGTCATAGGCACAACATCGCGATCCACGGTGTCGGTGTACTTCCCAATAAAAACGCCACTCGCACCATATAGTTCACCTTCACTTCGTCTTTGTCGCTCAACATTTGCACATGATAAGGGCGTGGATGCGGCAAGTACTTCAAACCCAACTTATGACACATATCCTTGCTAGCCAAATTGTGACAACTTCCGCCATCAATGATCACTTTGCGGACCTTACCCTTATCAAGCTTCGCCAAGTGCGAAACAAATTGCACCTTTGTTCGAGTGTGGCGATGGCATCACACTAAGCACCTTGGGCGTGCAAACAATGGAATCTTGCTCGGTGTTAGGAAACTCGGATCGCACTCACATTGTTCTATGTCATCGATGTGCAAGGCCCGTTGCGCATCGGCGACTCGTCATCACTATTTGAAACATAACCGCCATCCTCGGTGATAAGCATAGTTCGACATTTGGGCGATCCCTCTGAAAATGGCCAACACCCTTGCACTTGTGGCAAATGATGTCACGTGAGCGTCTGTTGACCCCATAGGCGAGGTCGCACTAGCGGCGGCGCCGCTGGTCGGCGCTGCCGTGCTAGTGTACTCTCCGACTTCTTACTTGCGGAGCTGCGCATTGCCGAATTGCTTCGGTCGAGTGCTCTTGTTTGGTGTTGTTGTTGTTATATGGTGAAGGGCGTGAGCAGGCGTGAACCGTGCATCTTCAATCACTTGTCGCTCGGCCGCGTGCTTGGTGCGACAACTCAATCATATCATTATAGGGATGGTGATTGACAATGCGCTTGATAAACATGATTCATGCCACTAGAAATCTCGCCATGGTGCATTCTTCATTCTCGCGGACATCCGCATGTATCATGATAGTTTCCATCTCCTTATGATATTGATCAATTGACCTCATACCTTGTCGCAACCCCGTCAACTTCTCAAATAGTGGCGCTTGTAGTGGCGAGGTACAAAGCGTGCCCGCAAATGTCGCTTCATCCGCTCCCGGTGATAATCGGCAACTCATGGCGCTCCATGCGCTTACGAATGAACTGCTCCCACCAATGTGTAGCATAATCATCCAAGCCATTGGAAGCAAGCAACAGCTTCTTCTCATTGGAATAGTTGTTCATTCGAAACAACTTATCCACCTTCAGCTCCCAAGTGAGGTATTGCTCCACATCTGTACCACCTGAAAATATAGGAAGAGTAAATTTGGGCTTAGCGACAAAATCGTCGGCGTCGTCGTGTCGACGCCGCTGCGTTGTTGCGATGGTGGCGCTGTCGGTCATCGTAGTCGTCGACGGGGAAATCGTCATCCCATTGCTCGGCCTCATCAGCCATGCTACGAGGTGCACGATGCACACCTCCTCCGTGGACACCCTGTGGTGCGCCTCCACCCTGGGCGCCGTTGCCTCGCCACGCCCATGAGCTCGAGGCGTGCGCGGCTGCCATCCCGACGCTTGGCGGCACCGCCATGCGGCGCGCTGCCCGTCGTCGCTCCTCATCCACACGAATAGCACGCTCATCCTCGGTCTCATTGTGCAAAACGGCGGGAGGGCGTGCACACTGCGTGTCATCATCTTGCGCACCCACGAGATTGTGTTGGCGAACATGGCGCGTAGCTCGGGAAGTTATTGTTGATGGCAGACGCAATTGTGTGACCTCCCGAGGGTGTTGGTCGATCGAACTTCCCGAGTTCATCGCGCACGCCATTGTCACCATCTTGAAGTTGTTTTTGTAGCATCTCGCGCAACCGAGTGTACTCGTCCACGTAACGGCGCCTCCGGATTAGGTGGATCCTCCTCGTGACGACATAGCAACAACTCACAAACAATAAGCGAGGTTATATCGGGTTAGTAAAACAAAAGCTCTCGCTACTATGCTCGCAACTCACCATCACGAAAACAAGACAAGCTTACCGTTCCAAAGTGAATCAAGGGCGACAAAGCGGCGAGCCAGACAAATGAACGACCTTAACCCGTAATGTAGGAGCGTAACCAAGAGCAAGGAGTACACAAGCGGGTGTAGGTGGAGCTTGGACGGTATGTGTATATCCTATGCAACTGATATTCAATGTATTGTAAAGATAAGTAATGATCCAAGCTAGAGTATTTTGCCTATGTCTTGATCCAACGAGTTTAAGCGAAGTGTATGAACGCACACGCAAAGATAAATGAGACTTAATGCAAACAAAGGACTGAGCTAGCGAGCGAAAAAGAGATGAAACCAGCTCGTTTTGCACCAAGCACGGGATAGACGCTAACCAATTGCAAAGGAATATACTAGGGCACAAGATTGCTCAATCAAAATTGAAAAACACAAGCTAAAAAGATGACCGATCTTGTAGTAGCTAAAAGTATGCGCGGATCAACTCGAAAAGGGATGTCGTCGTCACGGGTACCTTAGAATCACCTCGGAGGGCTCTGTCAATTTTGAGCGAAATCGAGAAGCGGAATTTTCTCGGTTTGCGGGCCCGTTTGAGGCCCTAAACGACCTTTTTGGGGTCGAAGTTTTCCGCACACGTGTGCTTGGTGGCTTACGCGATGTAAAACCCCATATTTCCGTTTCCTTTCCAACGGATCAAGAAACGCTCAATCGGAGGTCGTATGCAAAAGTTAGCGTTTTTATATATATATTTTTTATGCGCGGCTCTTTCTATATGCGGCTGCCTTTTCCTTCTTTTCCTCTGCTTTGCTCCCGGTGGGCTGCGCAACCCTCACAAAACAAAGAACGTGTAATCAACTTGAATGAGCAACCCTAGGTGCAATATCAATAGCTAGTCTCAAGATGAAAGGATATAAAGGACACCAAATGTGGTTCGTGGCTATGATGTAGTGGCGAAACTCAAGATGGAGCAATTGGACTCGGATTGTGTTTGAGCTAGAGGTTGATTAGGACTCTAGTCCCACCAAGGAGTTCGGATAAGGAAACAACACCGTCTCGGATTGTCTTTGGCAAGGCAGCGCGCTGACAGATCGGATGATGGTTTTGGGTGCTAATTGAGGAGTTCAATCAGCAAATTTTTTTGATAAAGATTAAGCTACACAATGGAAACACAAGGATCAGCACTAAAACAAAACTCTAATGGATGAAAACTTAACTAAACGCACAAGAAATAACAGATTAAACTACGGTTTTGGTGCGCAATTTTTGGTTTATTATGCGATAGGAAAGAAAACGAATCAAACTACGGGTAAAGAAGTTCTCACCGAGTAAACCTAGAATCTGATACCACATGATATGGGGGAGGCCCGATCTTCTCAGTGAGAAACCGTGGATAGTTGATGCGAAGTAGATGATGTCGCTAGCTGAACACTCGCGCCAATGCACGAACCCTCAACTCTTCGGAATACGCCCACAACACACCGGGTAGTTGTTCGTCGCGAGACCACGAGCATTTAACGCCAAGTCCCGATTCCCAATGGAACAGCGGCTTGACCTTGAATTGCAGAACGAACAATTGGATCGCCTAGTCCTCTCTCAAAGTCCTCGCATGAACTCTAGGGTCGAAAGAACAAGCAATATCTATGTTTCAATCTTATGAATAAACTGGTCTAATGGATACAAGGGAGGGGCAAGGGTATTTAAGGCGCCCTCCACGACTCACGCACGGCCTAGGGCCGGCCACACATGCCGAATCAAACTCTAACTCGGCTAAGACCTAAAAACACACAAAAAGGAAAACCTAACTTAAGTCCGTCACATTGTTTCGGCCATAGCGGCGCGACCGTAAGTCTTCTGAAGCTGGGGCCAAAACCATTGTGTGGGCCTTGGAATAAGCTTTCAAACAAGTCCAAGAACACCCCAATCGGACTCAGTATGCAAAAGTTATGGCCTTTTATTACAGCCCTGTTGGGCTGTCCCGAACCGAATCGAATTGAATTCTAAGTTGATTCCGAGATGAATTTCGGTTGCACTTGTGGAAGATCCGAATTGGGCTTGAATTGTTGGGCTTTTCTCCCTTGGTTGACCCGTGAGCTTCTCCTCCATTGCTTTGACTCCGCCTCCCTCTTGGTTCCAAAGGCTTCACAATGTTCAAACACGAGAATGCACAAAACATTTGCATGAGGTAATACCCAATTCTCATCAATGACAATAGAAGATTCATTAAGAAACAAAAGCACCTGTTGATTTAGAAGTTTAGCTCTTGCTCTCGTCAGTTGACCAATATGCACTTCTGTACTTGAATTATTTGTAGCGTCACGTATGGCGTCCACCTCAGTATGTGTATGACCACCAATAGGGAAAGATGTATAAGTGTTAGGGATGCCCTCATCAGCTTCCCTTTTGTGAGCTGTGCTGCGGGTTTGACGACTAGCTTGGCGGCCCGGTTGGTTACCTTGTGGGTAAAGCCACACTAATTGGCTCTTTTAATTATCGCCATCTTATGGCTTTTGCTTCCGCTGTTTAATTGTTATTTAATTGTCTTTTGGCCGGTTGGCCCTTGTTGTAATATCCCTATTGTATGTCTTTTGTTAGACTTGTTGTATGGAATTGATGCATAATTTTGTGAAGAGGTGTGTATACTGCAGTTCTGGAAAGTATACATATCTCGAGGCTTGGTTTATTTGATTTGTGATGCTAGGGCCAGGTGGTTGGTTAAGCATTACAAGCCAAATAAACTGGGGTCCTCACAGTGTCCTCCTGCTGCAACAGTCCCGCTGGACCAGGCGCACCAGCCTGGGGAACCGGGACCAGGGCGGTCCACCAAGGACCAGAGGCTACGCCTAGGGGTAGGAAAAGACCCTGCAGCCCGTACTTAGATGGGGCCTTGTAGGGGGGTAAACTTGTAATCTCACATACAGGGAGGAATGGCTATAAGTAGCCATCCCTCCCCCATGTAAAGGGGATGGTCTTTTTGGTTCAGAAGAAATATACTCAATTCACTTTCTTGACAGCTGGTCCCCTGTCCTAGGATACCCCGGTCCCCTGTGGGCGCCGGGGTTCCCCTCTCTTACTGTCTAGCCTTTTTCTACTACGACACATGTGCTTCCCAGAATTGCAACACATATATATTTTTACAAAATCATGCATCATTTCCATACAACACAATAAAGCAAGTCTAGCAAAAGACATACACAATATAGAGTTATTACAAAAGGAGCCGACCGGCCAAATGACATCAAGTAGCAAAGTGACAGCGGAAGCAAAAGCACCATAAGATGGCTATAACCAAAAGATGACCGATTAGCCACACAGCCACAAGGCAACCGACCGGGCCACTAAGCTAGTCGCACCTGCCGCAACACAACTCACAGAAGTTGATCCCTTGGGGATCCACTTCCTCCTCTGCACACAACAAGCAATGCAGATGAGTACAATAATGTACTCGCAAGACTTACGAGTAACAAGCCTATACATAGCTACATGAAAGCTGTAACAAAGGAGATGGTTATATGGTTAATTGGACGCATAAAGAAATTTTCATTTGCAATAATGTAATAGGTTGAAATCAGGTTGGCAAATCTGTTTTTAATCCTTGAAATAACAACGAGGTAACCATAAATAACATAAGTAACAACTTAGAGGTGACTAACCGAATAGCCACCACAACATAGTACGAATCCTCGATTCGTACCACCCATCAAGTTTTAATTTAAAAGGTTATAGTCTAACTCTTGCAAAACCTAACCAAGCGTGTCCATAACCTAGGACGAGACTATTCGAATAGTTCAAAACCTGATCGCCTTTTTGCCACTAGATTATGGTGTACCAATGTACCTATACTTGAGTGAGCTAATCAAGAGCCGCACGTATGGGGTTATCACCTAGTGGACCACCATTACGGTCCCCACTAAGGACCCATATGTAGAGCCTTTTGCCACTAGATTATGAAGCACACTTCCTTTGGTATGCGTCGCGAGACCACGCACGGCTAAGTCCTATGAGGCGCTTTCCAATGGAGTGAGCTAATCAAGAACGCAATACGGTCTATATGGGGTTATCACCTAGTGGACCACCATTACGGTCCCCACTAAGCTCACGTGAACAAGAATCCGACCCATATAGTCTCCCTCTCGGTTTCCCTTGTATTGTGAGAGATCTTGATGCTTCTTTTATGCCAATGTAACCCTTGTTGCCATGTCACCATATATCTTTCTTGCGTGTGCTAGGGTTTTATCACGAGAGCACGTTCCTCTCGTTAGCCACATGGGTTTCTTCTCCCTTGTTGGCGCATGTGTTTCTCCTCCATGAATTTGTTCCCGACCTCCCTCTCCTCCCTCTCGGTTCCAAAGTCTTTAAATTTGTCAAACCCGAGAATGCACCAAGTATTGCTTTAGGTAGTAACCAATTCTCATTGGCAACAAAAGGAAATTCATTCCTCATAAGTAGTGGGTGCTCCTCAATCACGTGACCCATATTGCATATAGAAATATACAACCCATCATGCGACTCATTAATTAACACTCCCCAAAGTACTTAGTCAAGAGATGTCTCATTTCCCTGTAGTGTGGTTAGCACGCAAAAATGCTTGGATAGTATGACACAAGATGTTCGGTCAGCACAACACACAGAGAGGAGCTCGGGTTTGCAAAGTAGTGTTGAAAGAGAGCTAAGGAATGAGCTCTGGGACCTATATCGCTGAGAGAGAAAGTGTTACCCGAGTCAAAAGCTCTTGCCATGGGTGCACTTGAAAAGATGGAGGCAGGTGAAAGGAGGACTTTTAGGGCAAAGGTACTGACATGCATTTAAGGTTGGCAGCAAAGAGCCGTTGACAAGGGCATGAAATGACAAGGCACTGCTCCCTATTGCCATGGCTCTGGCACACACCCACGCGCGAGGAAGAAGAAGAAGAATAGAAGGAGGTCTCGGGGAGGTCGTGATCGTTAGATTAAAGATGGACGGCTCAAATCGCTCAAGATCTCCCGAGGTTTAAACGGCAGGGGAGGTCATGAGCGTTGGATGGAGATCAACAGCTTAGGTTCGAGGCAGCTCTCAGGAAGTTCGAAGGTTCCCGCGAACGAGGACCGCTCGATGGAGATCTAACGGTCGAAACACACGCACCCAAATGCCGAGCCCGAGTGCGGCTCAAGCGACTTGGCTCGACCGAGTCAATTGACTTGGGCTAGGGTCTGACTCGAGCCCGAGTCTGACTCAGCCCTAGGTTTAGAATTAGAACAAAGATCTTTGAGGAATTATTTGAGGTAGCAAACTAACTCCAAAAATTCTAAAATTTTTACAGGAGCTTGGTAACTTAGATATTGACCTTGTATAAAATTTTCAGAGGTTTTCATGCAGTGAATTTTCCTCCAAAAATTTTGCAAGGTGCTGAGCTAGGGTTTGACTAACCTCCAAATATATTCAAACAATTTCTAAAAATTGTGAAATTTTTCAGAGGTGTCACACACCATCCCTAGAATTTAGGAAAAATATTTTGAGAGAATGATCACAAGATTTGACAAGAAAGTTTTTGAAGGGCAAGGTTTAGGTCAAAATGACTTGTGACTTTGTATTTCCATAATTCCTTTACAAGATTTTTTTAGAACATACAGGAAATACAAGATGTATGAAAAGTTTTTAATTTCTACACATTTTCTTACATTTGAAACACAAGTTGAGAATTGGGATGTTACAGGCACAATCTATATACAATACATAACAGCAGGTAATCTAACAACTCAAGGCACAATTAATCTATACACAATATCACATCCAATTGCATTTGTGAAATCAATTCATCGTAGAAGTATCATCCAAGGGCACAATCTATACACAATACATAACAGCAGGTAATCTAACAGCTCAAGGCATAATTAATCTATACACAATACCACATCCAATTGCATTTGTGACATCAATTCATGCTGATGAAGCAGTTCGCGCCGCCCGGCCATCCTCCCCCACGCTGCCGCCCGGATCATGTCCAAGGCGAGCCTCTGGCACCGCCTGCACTCCCAGTTGGTCCTCTTGGCGTCTCGCACCCACCGTCGGCCGACTCGCCCTCGACCTGCCTGATGTAGTGCTTCCCAATGTCGCGTGTCTCGCTAGCCGTGTAGAGGAGGAGGCCGAGCGCGTAGGCTATGGCCTTGTGGCCGGCGACGGCGTCGGCCGCCCGTTCAAGGAACACGAGGCCGCGCTGCATGTCTTGGGGCGCGAAGACAAGTGTGAGGCCGACAATGAAGTAGGCCTCTGGGTTGCCGGTGCCGGCCTGGTGGTTGATGACGGTGAGGTAGCGCTCGTTGTCCTACCACTTCATCGCCTCCTCCCACTCCAGCGCCACGTTCATCCCCGCGGGGCGCGCCTTGGACGCCTTGTACATGGTCTTGCAACTAAAATTCAAGACACGATAGAATCTTAATACAAGAATTAATTACTAGATATTGGACACAAACGAATTCATCATGAGATTTTATTTTTTGCGCCGTATCATGATACGACTTTTTGGTTTTGTACGCTACAGTCATCTTCATAAACTGATCACTCTATACCCAGACCTACCAAAAATAAAAGAACAGAATACGTACGTTGCTCGTAGGCTGCAGAGGTCAGCCATGGGCTGATGAGAGCTCGCGGCCACGATGCCGACGATGTAGACGACGACCTTGTCAGGAAGATCAAGGACGACGATCGCTGACCTCCTCGCCCACTAGGTCCTCGCCGTCATGCTCCGCGTGCTCACCATGGTGTGTACTATTCAATACCATGCGTGCTCACCATGATTATTTTTCCTATCATCTTGATCATCCTATCTACCTCCCTGAATTATTTCACAATTTTTAGATTTTGTTTGCTATTTCAAATGGCCAAGTCAACTCTGTTTGAAATCTGGTCAAACTCCTCAGACAGCAGCTTGTGAATTTTCTCTAGAACAATGCATTGCATAAAAGTTCTGGCAAAATTATACAAGGTTGTCCTCTGTCCCTAGTAGCTACCATAAAATTTCAGAATTTTTGGAGCCCTGGAGCTATCTCTAAAAATTCCCCAAACCTTCTCTGTCTTTTAAATCAAATTCTAAAAATCTGTCCTCGGGCCGAACCCAACTCAAGCTCGCGTCCGACTACACACTTGGTTCGGTCGCGTCAACTAAACGCACCGCCCGAGTCCAATTGATCGCGACCGTCCGATGCAAATCGAACGATCCACGCCGCATGCGCAACCGACTGTCCGAATGCATACATCAATCTCGACCGCCCATCTCGGATCCAACGGTCGGCATCTTTCCGATCGAGTAGAACCTCGGCTCGCACCGCTTTGCTCTGTCGCCGACATGTGGGTCCCACTGTCAAGATCGACTCGTCTTCTCCGCACCTCACCGGAGCTCACGGCCGCGCGCGCATGCTTGCCACGCCCTCGTCGCCGCCACCTTTTGTCCTCGTGTCACCGTGAAGCATCGCGGGATCTCATCTACCCATCGAGCCCATCCACTACCCTTCGCGTCCATTTCGTGTTTTCTCCGCCCAAATTTCCTTTCGTGGGAGAAGAACCGAGAGCAACGCCGCCGTGTTAGCGCCCCTCGAGCCCGTGACCGCACCGCTGTGATCCACTCTCTCGCCGCATCCATTTTGCCGTTCCGAGCTCGTAGCACCAGTGAATCATCCGAGCCACCGTCGTCTCCGCCTCCGGTGATCTCGGCCCGCAAGCTCATCTGCGTTACGGTGAGTTCCTAGTATCGACTTTTGGTCCTTTAGGACGCAATCGACCACCGAGTCTAACGTGACCTTGTTTAACTCTTTGGTGCTTCACCGAGGCTTTGCGCGCCTTCTTCTCCAAGCTCGGTAAAGCGCCGCGTGTCAATTCGGCGCCACCGTCCTCCTCCATCATCAAAATCGTGGGCTTATCGTTCTGGTGTCTCCGCGATCCCGTGGCGCACCTTCTCGGCCGCCAAGTCCGTAGCATCTTCTCCGCGAGCACCGCACTTTCTTCTCGCCTCGGCCGCCGTGGAGCTCATCTCCGTCGACCATTGGGCTCGCGTCACCGACACCGGGTTCGTGAGGTCTTTGCGAACCTTGAGGTACCACTCACTCGCCTTGAAACTCATTGGTTTGCTAGATCACACTGGCGCCGCGCCGCCCCCGCGTCGTGCGGTGAGCCGCCGAAGCTTAGTTAGCGCTAACTCGTCTAGCCGAGTCTCGATTTGTGGGCCCTCTTTGGTTAATCGCGTTTAGAGATCCTTTAATCCAGCCCGTTATTTATTCTCCCGAGTCACCGCCATGTGGGCCCATGATGTCAGTTAGGTTTGTGTAGTTCCGTTATGTTTTCTCGATGGGAAGCGATTTCTGTGAGGGTGTTTTGGGTTTGCACCTTAGTGAGCCGTAGACGTATTCTTTGAATACGCCTTCGACGTCACTTTAGGCGGGTGCGCTGTCCTGGTCAGCGTCGTTGCGGCCCGTCGATGGTCGGGGCTTCGATGGCGGTAGAAAAGTATTCATTGCTTTAGTATTTCGGTTTTTGTTTTCGTTGAGTCATAATTCAATCAAACTTGTAAAATGTATAACTAATTCAATTTTTGTCCAAATTGCATGAAACCAGTGCTGTTAATTTTCATTTTAAGTGTATTATTTACTAAAATTAGTTTCATCCATGCCTCTGTAGCAAAAATCTGTTAACTAATAAAATGGTGTCTTATGTATCTTCTAAATTAGAAAATGCATATCTTTTCCAATAATTGTCCAAATTAAATGAACCCAATTCTGTAGAATTTCATTTTCAGTGTGCTAACTATTAGGATAGATTTTATACACTGGTTCTGTTCATGAAAATTTGATAAGTAATTAACTAGTGACTTGTTGTGTTTTTAGCTTAGAAAATTCATAGAAAATTGCTAATAACTTAAAATGATTTGTTCTCTGTTTCTAAAATTCTGTTATTTCATGCTTAGGCTCTTTGTGTGAGTTTTGGCTTGTTTGATGTTGTTGAATGTTTGAGTTTTGTCGGTGTATTCGTTCTTATTTTTTGTTATGTTCGATCGTTAGGCTTCGATATTTGCGGCAACCCCGAGGACGATCCTCCGCACCATATTGAGCAACGGCCGAATGCAGCAAGCGCTTGATCATGATAATCCCAAAGACTTTAAATTCTAATATTTTGTTTCATTGTATGTATGCATTGCTTAATTTGTGTTAAAATGGATTAGTTAAACTGTAGTCGCATATCCTGTAGACAAATATTGATCTCTACTACCCGAGCCTAGGTTATTTGTCGTGATTAGAGATCATTGGATGATTTCTTGTCACTTAGTAGATACGATTTCACCGCTTAGACATGCTTAGTATCGGTAGAATCTGGTGTTATCGACTTTAGTCGGTAACCTTGATCACACAAAATTTACTACAACTTTTGTTTCAGCATTTTGCTATGCTTACTTGCAAAACTAAAACCAAAAACAAAAATGATTTAGACGCGCACAATGGTAAGATTGGTGTGATCTGTTGGTGTGATCGAAAGGTGCCGGTCAATTAAGGACCGAACATCTTGTGAGTTTCATTATCCAGCATTTCGTGCTAACCACACTAGAGGGTATGGGACCTCTCTTGACCTAGTACTTTGGCGTGTATTGGTCCCGGTCGCAGGAGGTCGCAGGAGGGACGGAGGTGGGAGCATGGTAGTTGTCCGAAAAGCTTTATCCCGAGTGGATAGTTGTCTTTCGGCTTTACCATGTAAGCGTATGGGTTTCTATCCATACGAGCGGCTCGAGGTTGATACACAATATTGGAAACAGACTCGTAGGACTTAGTGTCAAGCATACCTTCGAAGTGTGCTTTGGCTTAAAGGCGATGCGAGGTGTGGGTGCAAAGTGGTACACCTGCAGGTTAAAAACTATTCGAATAGCCTCGTCCTAGGTGATGGACACGCTTGGGTAAGCTTATCGAGAGTTAGACTACAACATTTAAATTAAAACTTGTAGGTGGTACGAACTGGGATTCGTATATGTTGTGGTGACTATTGGGATAGTCACTTCTAGGTGGTTACTTGTATCTATCTTTATCTCGCATTATTTCAACAAGAAATGAATTGCAAACTTGCCTTTAAATCTGTATTACATTATTGCAAATAAAGTTGGCTTTATGCAAATGAAACATATGACCTCCACCAAATAAGCTCGCATGTAGTCTATGAACAGTGCGTTAGTTCACACGTCGGTCTTGCGGGTACAAAGACAATCTTTGTACTCGTGTGCTTTGCTTAATGTTTTTGTTGCGGAGGAAGAAGGTGAGCCTCGGGGCAGCACGCGATAATATCACTCTTATAAAATGTCGAAGAGACACAGATGCATCGGCGCCTGTCGGTGCGGGAGACGAAGAGACACATGCATAACACGCAGGAGCCGAAACATTTAATTATCACAGACGATTCTGATAAAAAGACGTCTGTGAAATATACCATTATCACAGACGGTTAGTTAAAAGAACCGTCTTGGAAGTTTCACAGGTGGTTGTTTGTTACAAACAGTTTGTGATAATAGTTTACTTCACAGACAGTTATTTTTATGAACCGTCTATGATACTTCACAAACGGTTTTAAACACGAACCGTCTGTGATATTTCCTCTTCACAGACGGTTTTTAGCGCATCCATTTACACAGACGGTCTCTAAACCAAAACCGTCTGTGATTGCATGTAATACAGATGGTTTTGGCCAACCGTCTGTGATGAGGCGTCCAGTATTAGCCTTTTTGTAGTAGTGTAGGGTCTATTGAATCAATAAACAAGTTCCAACCAATCACATAGAGTTATTTAATGTCTATCATGTGTTGAAGGATAAATAATCATACTACAATAAAGTTTTCTATGACAAATGAATCGAGTATTTGAGGTGTGTGCAGTTGTTCCAAGTGCGCTATTCCTTCCCATGTGAGATGTTGTCAACAGTCACATAAAATAACAGTAGAGTAAGAGTAAGTCTATTAGTCAGCAAGCAAAATAATAAAATAATAAACAATAATTTATCAACTATAATCAATATCATCATCAACATCAACTATTTACTTCTCTTTATGCTCATGCTTAAATATCAAATTCACTTTTCAATTAATGCAAAGTAACTATGTACTATATGTTCACATGCTCATTTCATCGCTTATACCGGTATAGCATGAGTTAACACTTGCAGCAGTGTTCACCCTTTCATCAAGCCCATCCTCAAATGATCGGGGACCTCTCCACTTCCATGGAGTATCTATCAACGAGGTAGATATGCAATGATACACATGCACCATTCAACTTAAGTTTATCAATTATTCCATTAACCACCATCCATGACTTCATCATCAAAATTGATACCATAACCATTCACAAGGTTTGTAATTAAACAATATAATGGAATAAATAGCATAATAGCAATGAATAATAAAGAATATATCGATCAAACCATCGATCACTATTCTACCGTGCACTTGCCTCTTTATCCCCTCGGAGCCGAATAACGAGATGGCGGTAAGGTACTAGAGGCCACACTCCCTAAAAAACAATTCAAAATATAATAAAAAACACATCACTACTGTACTGAAACATTACACTAATCGTCTTCGCATGTTTACACAAATACAACAAAATTAACTTGATTCTACCGAACACACTACCCGTTGTCCCAGTAGTAAAAAGGATCTAACTCTCATCTAAACCCCAATTCCAGCGAACCATATACTTTCTGGAACCCCACAACATTGCCTACAACTTCGTAGTTATGATGAACTTCTTAATCCACTATTTACTTCCCTATTTCCATCCCCGAAGTCTAGCCCAGAATCTGTTAGAACAGACCACTTCACAATTTTACATCTTTTTTATAAAACATAAAAAGTAGTTCTAGAATGCCTGATGGACCAATGGCCCATTCCGTTTACCTAGACCAACACCCACCATCCATATTACCATCTTACTGAACCGCAAAGAATCCAAAAATTAGTAGCCAAGAGCACCTCCCCAGTAGCATAAAACCCCACAATGCACCTCCCCATAAGCCTCACCCTCAGTCAAAACTTCATAGGGCCTCACAAAGCAACCCCACAAAGCCTCCATTCCCTAGCTGAGAGCACCCCATAAGCCACTCCCCAGGTGAAGCCTTCACAGCCAGGAAGCAAAAGCCAACACTCCCCAACCCCATTTCATTCTCACCCACAAGGCATCACAGCCAAGCACCACAAGCGCCACCCATTCTCCAACACAAAGCAAATCAAGACCAGCACCTCCCATTCCCATCTCCTCCCCTCAAACCGAAAGCCAAGAACAAAAACCACAACCCAAGCACAGGTAAGCAACCCAATGCCTCCACAGGTAAGCAAACCCAAGCAAAGCCCTAGCCAAGCATGACCCACCATCCACACCCACAGCCACATAGGAGAAGAGGAGAGCAAGGGAGTCGAGGAAGACCCAGGAAGCGATGACCAGAACCGATGAACCACCAAGGGATACGCCAAGCCGACAAGGGCAGCGAGGACCAGAAGGAGCCGCGGGAACAAGGGGAGCACCGCTACCACGACCATACGGCTATCATCACCAACCCACCATTGCCATACCATCACCAACCCAACTCAAACAAGGTAAACCCCCATTCCTTCCCATAAGTCATCTGTGGCCCAAGCCGAACCTCCACATCATGAACAAGGAAATGAACAGGAAGCACATCTCAACAATAGCTCTTAGTACCCATCACAGAGCATCTTATACGCACTAACAATAGCCCATATCATCCATCCATATCCATCATAGAGCAGGGGGGAAGTGGGATAGAGAGAATAGAGAGGAAGGGGAGGTTTACCTCAGTGCGATGCGACTCCACCACCACCAATAGCAAGTCACCCCATCACCATCACCATGAACATGCATACATGAACATCATCAATAAACCCACATTAGAGAATAACCAAGCTCAATAAGTAAAACCAAAGCAACAAAGGGGAAAAGTGGTCATCCTAACCAACATCACCGTGCTCATCCTCAGAAAAACACTTAGCTGTCCCATTCTTGATGTTCTGCTTGATTTGGATCACACCAACATCTGTCTGCTGGGCAGCCTTGATTTGTTCCACCAAAGTCGGTTGCACAACCAAGGTAGCAAGAGAACCATGCTCAATCAATCCCAAATTAAGCCGCTGAAATTCTTCGAGAAGGGTAGGTTGTTGCTCTTGAAGTGACAAGGTATTGCAATACACCTTGCGACTGAGTGCATCCGTAACAACATTAGCCTTGCCCGGGTGATACTGAATGCCCATATCATAATCTTTGATCAATTCCAACCATCTCCTCTGCCTGAGGTTCAGATCTGGCTGGGTGAACAAATATTTCAAGCTCTTGTGATCAGAATACACCTCACAGCGGTTACCAATGAGGTAATGCCGCCAAATCTTGAGTGCATGAACCACTGCAGCTAACTCCAAATCATGGGTAGGATAATTGAGTTCATGAGGCCTCAACTGCCTCGATGCATAGGCCACAACCTTGCCTTCTTGCATAAGAACACAACTAAGTCCTTGACGAGAGGCATCACAGTAAATGTCAAAGCTCTTATGCACATCGGGAGAACAAGCACTGTGTCGACGTCAATCGCCTTTTGAGTTCTTGAAAACTCAAATCACAAGCGATGACCACACGAATTTCTTTTCTTTCTTGAGCAATTCGATCATGGGCTTAGCAATTTTGGAGAAGTTCTCGATAAAGCGGCGGTAGTAGCCCGCTAAACCAAGGAAACTCCTCACATCGGTGACTGACTTGGGCTGCCCCCAAGATAGAACATCGCTGACCTTGCTAGGATCTACTGCGACACCCCCTGCTGAAAGAACATGGCCCAAGAATGCCACTTCCTTCAACCAGAACTCGCACTTGCTGAATTTAGCATACAGTTGATGCTCACGCAGCTTTCTCAATACAATCTGCAGATGTTCAGCATGCTCTTCTTCACTCTTGGAGTAGATAAGAATGTCGTCAATGAAAACCACAACAAACTTATCCAAATACTCCATGAACACCGAGTTCATAAGATTCATGAACAAAGCTGGAGCATTGGTCAAGCCGAAAGACATGACGGTGTACTCGTAAAGGCCATAACGAGTAGTGAACGCCGTCTTTGAAATATCCTCAGCCCTAATCCGGACTTGATGGTACCCCAATCTCAAGTCAATCTTGGAGAACACACAAGCCCCAGACAACTGGTCAAAGAGATCATCAATACGAGGCAAAGGATATTTTTTTTCACCGTCACTTCATTAAGCGGACGGTAATCAACACACATACGTCTTGTCCTTCTTCTTCACAAAAATAACCAGACAACCCCAAGGAGATGAGCTAGGACGGATGAAGCCTTTTGCTTGAAGCTCACCCAACTGCTTCTTCAGCTCCTCCAACTCATTAGGAGGCATTCGGTACGGCGCCTTAGAAATCGGAGCGGTACCGGGCAACAACTCAATCACAAACTCCAAGTCTCGAACTGGAGGCATACAAGGCAAATCTTCAGGGAAGACGTCCACAAAGTCACAGACTGTGGGCACATCCTGAATCTCCATGGCTGGCTTAGCTTCAAGGGTACAAAGATGTGGCCCTGCGGTGCGGTGAAATCCCAACTTGCTCGCCGAGGACTAGTGAGGAAAACCATCTTCCTAGCACAATCGATCTGCCCCAAGTGTTGGGACAACCAATCCATACCAAGAATCACATCTAGGCGCGCCGAATCAAGTAAGATGAGATTCGCCAAGAATTCCACCCCTTCAATATTAATAGGGACGCCCCGACATTCTTGATCAGCTCTCATTTCCGCTCCTGGAGAGCGAATAAGCAAAGGAATCCCCAAAGGAACAAAGGGAAGGTCACAATCAGCAGCAAATGATCTCGAAATAAAGGAATGCGATGCTCCAGAGTCAAACAATACTGCAGCAGGACGATAACTAACAAGGAACGTACCCAACACAACGTCAGGTGCCTCCTGAGCCTCCTCAGCCGAGATGTGGTTGACTCGACCACTCCCGACACCCTGAGTCTTCTGGATCACCTTCTGGTCAGGTGTGTGCCCATTCCCGCATCCTCCATTAGGACGAGGGGCTGCTCCAATCCTCTGAGGGCAACTGCTAGCATAGTGGCCCTTCTTGTTGCACGCGGCGAGTAACATCGCGGTGGGTTGCGAGCGCAACTTTCTTCTTGAGTCGCAGTGCACGTGGCTGAAACACGGCCTGCGGGGGACGAGCAATTGGCGCCGACGGCCTCGGCGGTGGTGAAGCCAAAGCACGAGCCACTGGTGCGGGCCCAACACGGGGACGAGTGAGGCCGGCCTGCGCGCATCGATGGGCCTCCCACTTGCGCTGCGGGACTCACCAGCGCCTTCGCCTTGTGCTCGGCGGCGATGGCCTTGTCAACCAAGGCACGGAAGTCAACAAAGTCCACAATAGATAGCTTGTCCCGTAGCTCCTCGGACAAACCATCCATGAACTTCTCTGCTTAGCCTCATCGAGGCCACCTCTCCCGAGCATAACGAGCCAAGTGGTTAAACTCGTAAAGATACTTCGAGACAGACTTGCGCCGCTAAGCGCAAGAAACTCCTTCTTCTTGAGCTTCATCGGGCCATCCGAATGTGGGCCCGATTTAAAAGCGATCGAAACTCATCCCACGAGACAACGTGGCTGCGGGCTGCATGGCGAAAGTTCTCCCACCAAGATAGTGCCGCACCCTCAAGCCGATGGGATGCAAAGAGTGCCCGCCTCGCTCGGCATCGAGCGATATTGAGCTTTCGCTCAACAAGACGCAGCCAATCATCCGCGTCAAGTGGATCCTCCGATCGAGAAAGTGGCGGCTGCGACGGAGAAACTCCGCAAGCCCACCACGAGACCGTGGCCACCACCTCCAGATCTGGCGGCGGCGGGAGCGGAGGTGTTCTCGCAATGACCTCCAAGATCCGGTCGGTCCATGCGATTCCGCTCGTCTGAGCGTAACCTCACCATGGTCGGAGGAGGAAGCTCCTCATCGAACCGGTGGTGGCCGATTGCATGGTGGTTCTTGTCATCCTGCTCCACAAAAATAGGTTAAACACAACTCCGGAACAGGAGACAAAGAAAACAACTAACCCTAAACAAAACAACCTTTTAAAAGCTCAAGTAACCACATAAAATTACAGCAAGATCATAAAGATAACAACCATCTTCCTATTATGACCAACTCGTATGGAAAAACGAGTAATCAATTTTTCAGAAGAAAAAATTTCAGAAACTCCACTGCTGTTCGAACAGCTAGGAAATAGGGTGGTAAATTTACTAGAGAAAGGTTAGATACTAAGCTATCTCATATCACTTCTTACCCTTTTATTCCCACAAATTTTAGTGGATTTAACCTTTCATTTTCATCACTTTTACTACCTAAATGCTAGCTGTCCAGAAATGTATTGCTTGTTGTCCAGATTTTTCTTTTCAACTTCTTGGCCGAAATTTGTAGCTCCCAGCAGCTCCTAATCTTCTCAAAACAGCCAACACTTTCATTTTATAACTCTCATGATTTACCCAAAACCAATTTACTCGGTTAACAACTATCTTTTAAAGGAAGATGAGAGGAAAACTCAGCTTTCAAATTTAGTTTAGAATGAGGTGAGATGAGCAAACTAAGATAGGTGAGGAGTAAAATATGAGAACTTACTTAAGATTTTCAGGGAAGCACTGATATTTGGAAAGTAGGTTTTCAAAATATACTAGGGACGACCAAGCTAGGGGTTTCTACGGTCAGTATGGCTCTGATAACAAGCTCTGTGAGACCCCGGTTTATTAAACTTGTAATACTTAACCTTCCACTGGTTCTAGTATCACAAATAGAATAATCCGTGTCTCCATGAATATGTGCCTCCCAGAACAAGCAGCACACATACATCAATTCCAGGCATGCATCATTTCCATACAACAGAATATAACAAGTCTACCAAAAGACATACATATTATAAGTTATTACAACACAGCCGACCGGCCAAATGACATAAGTACCAATTAAGTAACAGCGGAAGCAAAAGTTGCCATAAGATGGCTTAAACCAAAAGACGACCGGTTAGCCACATAACACCACAGGGCAACCGACCGGGCCGCCAAGCTAATCGCCCAGAACCGCCACAAAGACAACTCACAAAAGTGAGGTCCATCGGACTCACTATCATCCTCTGCACAACACAAGCAATGCGGTGAGTACAAAATGTACTCGCAAGACTTACGAGTAGCAAGCCTATACATAGCTACATGAAAGTCAGATTCAAAGGAATGTGGTTATATGGTTCTTTGGACGCATAAAGCAAGATTCATTTGCAATATTGTAATAGATTGAACAATAGTTTGTAAAATCTGTTTTTAAGCATTTAAATAACAGCGAGTAAACAAAAATAACAAGTATCCACCTAGAAGTGACTTTCCCAAAAGTCACCACAACATAACATGAATCCCTGATTCATACCACCATCCAGTTTTAATTGTAAAATGTTGTAGTCTAACTCTTGAAAAGCTTATCCAAGCGTGTCCATAACTTAGGACGAGGCTATTCGAATAGTTTTAATCCTCGCAGGTGTACCAATGTACCCACACTTCGATCGCTTTTGCCAAGCTATTAAGCACACTTCCTTTGGTATGCAGCACGGCTAAGTCCTCTGAACCCTTTCCAATAGAATATGCTAATCAAGAGACGACGTATGGGGGTTAATCCTTAGTGATCTCGCGACGAAATATGGATCACAAGGACCCATACGTGGAGCAAGATACACCGGCCTCGGCGGGTGTTCTCCTCCCTACAAACGTGTCCATGTTGCATATAATCAAATATGCAACCCACCACGCGACTCATTAATTAACACAGTCCAAAGTACTCAGCTAAGAGAGGTCTCATATCCCTCTAGTGTGGTTAGCACGCACGTAATGCTCGGATAATGAGATACTCACAAGTAGTTCGGTCCTTAATTGACCCGGGCACCATTCCAATCACACCCAAGAGATCACACCATCTTACCATTGTGCCCAAGTCTAAATTGTTTTCATTTTCAGTTTTAGTTTTGTAATTTAGACAAAGCACAAGGCTGAAATATACACATAGTAATAGTTTGTGTGATCAAAGTTATCGACGAGTCGATAACTGCCCATTTCTACCGATAGCTAAGCATGGCTAAGCATAAAGACACGTAAACTACTAAGTGACAAGGGTCCATCCAGCGAACCCAAAATCACAGCAAGTAACTTAGGCTTCGGTAGTAGAGGAATAAACATTTCCTACTGATAATGCATCTAGTAGGCCAACTATCGACAATAGTTTAAAACAACATAGCAATGCATACATAGAATTTGCAAACAATATATTAGAATTTGAAAATAGTAGGAACAATATGATCAAATGAATGCTACATCTGCTTGCCTGGCTGAAGTGCAGAGTCTGATGGCTGTTGTGGCTCAATATCAAGATTAATAATATTATCCTCGGAACCTAACGTGAAAAGGCGATAAGCAAATAAGAACGAAGAACACCAAATAAACTCCAACAGCAAAACACACCCAAAACTAATAAAATTTACACTACAGCTAGGGAATGATTTTATAAAGTGACAGGAACAAGAATTATGCAATTTGAACTAAGCATGCAAAAGATATGAACAAAATGCTCCTTCTCAGCATATAACAACCTAATTAATAATTAATACTGTTCATGGCGAAATTTTCTAGAATGATCTAAGGTCTGAAATTTTTATAGAAGGTAGATTATGACATCCTAATGACAGCAAAGTTGGATTTACTAATTTTGGGGTTATACATAATTACTTATGATTTTTCTAAGTTGTAAATCTAATGCAAATCATTTTACAGAATTATGAACATGCTCAAATCCTATTTTATATGAAAGTATACTAACAGATGAATTTAACAAAATTGATTTTGCACAAATTGGATTTATACAGAAAAAGATATGCATTTTTCAAGATTAAAACTATTTCTGGAATATTCAAAATGACAGAAATCAAGTTATTTCTAGATGTACAATTTTCTACTACTGCAACATGCTAAAACCCATTTTTATAATAAACTAAAGTGATAACACGATTTATTACAGTTGGAATTATCTAAAAAGCAGTTAAAATGAATTAGTTATGAGTTTCTAAAGTTTTTATATCATTTTCAGTTGATAAACAAATACTTACCGAAATATAGACAAACTGCAATAAAAGAATACGACGTGGACAACTCCCAACCCTTGATCTAACATCCTACGGCTCACGCGCGCCGAAAACAGCACATGCGCGCGAAACCTAATCGGAGCCCACCGTTGGATCACGATCCAACGGCTCACACGAGTGTATGCATCCGGACGGTGCGGTTGCTTGGGCCAATCCCAGCCGCAGATCTGCAGATGGACGGTCCAGAGTGCACCAACGGTCGGAAGGTCCGATTGCACACACGATCTCAGCCGTTGATCTCAAGATCGACGGTCGAGAATGATCAAGGCATCCGGAGGGTCCGAATGCACTCACGATCTGGGCCGCAGATCTAAAAACGAACGGTAGATATTGACCGCAGTTCAAAGGAAGATGCTGACATGTGGGACCGCATGTCAGTGACTTCGAGTCACCCACGCGCTGGTTTAACCCACGCACACGATGCATCGCCCACTTGTCGCGGATCGAGAGTGGCGGTTAGGACAGGATTAATGCTTCTAATGATTACCATTAACTAGGCACTAATGAATACTGGAATTTGATTTTAATCCCTCGGGCCCACAAGTCAGTGACCCAGAGGAGATTTCCGACAGGAATTAAATGCCGACATATTAATTAATCAATGATTAAGCATTAATGATGTCGGAACAGTGCGGGATTGAACAAGAGAGTGATTTAAGGATATTGGGCCCACTGGTCAGTGGCTCAACGACAATGATTAAGACACAATTAATAACTAATGATTGGCAATTAATGTGTCCTAATCAATTGATGAAAACGGGAGCTCTGTGCCGGCAAAAACCCGAGCGGTTTCAACGGCGAATCGCCGGCGACACTGGCCGCGGCGTGCGCCCACCAAGGACCAAAATGGATTCGCAATAGCACAACGAATCTAATGGTAGCATTCTCACCGGCGGCGAAGGACTAGAACGCCGGCTAGCCGGAAAAACGAAAATGGGAGCTACCGCTAAACACGAAAATCGCGATGAGCTCCACTGCAAGCCTAGGATGCGGGTGCTAAAGCTTCTAAGGACTAATAAGAAGCTACCTTAGTGACAAGAAGCTTCAAAGATGGCCGGAGTTGCTTGATCACGGTGAAAGCTCGCCGGACTTGGAGAAGAAAACCCGAGATAGATACCCTGAGCCAAATGAGTGATTCCAAAGCATCAAAATAGCTTCAATATGATTCACAGAAGCTACATGAGCAAGTAATTGGAAAATGGAGCACTCACCTGAGCTGAGGAAGAAGATGACCAAATTCGGCCGAATTTGAACAAACCCCAAATTGGACAATTCCTGAGAATCAAATCCAAAATTAAGTGAGGGGAAATGTTCAAGGAAGTAAATAGATAAGGTTAGGGCAAAGAAACGTGAAGGAGGACCACTGGAAGACCAAGAACACCCAAGGAGCTCCACGGGTCAACAATGGCGGTTTGCCATTTTTGAGGTGTTAAGCTCCAATATTGAGAATGAAGCTTGATGGTGGTCTAAAGAAATACCAGGAAGCATTGAGAGTGCTTATAAAGCCATGAAAGCATTAGGGTTTGCACCACACAGCTTTCGGGCGGCAAAACACAAAGCACAATGCGCGGCCGACATGGAAAAGATAATAGCTGGTGCACTAGGGCATGGCATGGCCGAAAATGTCTCCCACGACCCATAATGTCGACTAGGGTAGCCGTAGGGAGCATGAAATGACATCTCCATGCCTTGCAATTGTTTTTCGCACGGCGGAGGTTGAAGATGACCATGCAAAAGCTCGGGCGATTCAGAGCCCCACGATCTAAATCGGACGGCCAAGGCGCCACGCCTCCGGCTTTAAAACACAACGGGAGGATGCGAGCCTCTGATTAGAAATGAACGGCTCGAGATAGCCCCACGTCGCAAATGCGGTTTACAACGAAAGGACACGCGGACGTTGGATCTTAATCCAACGGCCCAGATTCAAAAATGCAACCGGAGGGTCCGAAGGTTTCGGGAAATCTCAACGGTTGGATGGGAATCTAACGGTCGACAATCAAACTTGCAACCGGAAGGTCCGAAGGGTTACACGCGCGCGGGCCGTGCGATTTAGATCCAACGGTTGAGATCCAAGGCGCGTTTTAAAGAGTGGCTCGGTGCAGTTAGTTGACTGGACCGAATCAATTGGCTTGAGCCCGAGTCTGACTCGAACCCGAGTAACAGTGAAACCAAGTTTGAGTTTGAAATAAGAACAAAGACTTTGAATGATTTATTTGAGGTAGAAAATTAACTCCAAAAATTATGAAATTTTTACAAGAGCTTGCTAACTCGGATATCAACCTTGTGTAAAATTTTCAGAGGTTTTAATGCTGCAAATAATTCCCCGAAAATTCTGCAAGGCTCTGTTTTAATGTTTGACTGAGAGTCAAACAGGTTTGACTGCCTCTAAAAATATTCAAACAATTTCTAAAAATTGTGAAATTTTTCAGAGGGGTCACATACCATCACAGAGACTTAGGAAAAATATTTCCAGAGGATGATCATAAGATTTGACAAGATTGTTTTTGGAATAACAAGATTTGGATCAACTAGACTTGTGACAATGTATTTCCATAATCCCTTGTACAAGAATTGTTTGGCACAACAGGAAATACATGATGTAAGAAAAAGTTTTAATTTCTACTGATTTTCTTACATTTGAAACACAAGGCCAAGATTGGGATGTTACAGAGAATAACCAAGCTCAATAAGTAAAACCAAAGCAACAAAGGGGAAAAGTGGAACCACTTTCTCATTACCACAAGCTCTTCCCCTAACTCAATTTTGGGTCACCTTCGCAGGGTTACCCTAATTTTGAGTTCTGCGGTTGCGGCCGAAGGTGGTCTCCTTCGTCCCCAACTCCGGTAAGGTGCCTCCCTCTTTGATTCCTTGCTCATTGACCTTCCTTGAGCCTTAGCGAAGCTAACCCAATGGCCCGGTTGTACTCATTTTGCTCAAGACCTCTTCTCAGCATCGTCTTCCTCCGCGCCGACGGTGGTCATCATCGCCAGAACACCTCCGACCTCCTCTGGACCTCTCCCATGCTTAGGTGACCTCCTGGTAGTCCCTTAGTGCTTGGGCACCTGCTATTTTGGGCCGCTGTGGAGCTTTTTGCTGTTTTTGTATTTGGCTGTACTTCCACCTTCGCCTCTCTCCGGCTCGCCGGTGTTTTAGGCCAGCTCCGCCGTCGAGGGTACCCTCAGGGTGTTCGCATTTATATTGCGAACCTTTTGCTGCCCTTGGGCTATGCCACCGTGGCCAGAGTCGTCGTCGGTGAGCCATTGAGCAAAACTAGGAGGTATTTAAGTTCTGTGTCATAAGACCACCCCTGAGACAAACTTCATGGTCTCTTAGGTTAGATCTTAGCCGTTAAAGACCTCCTTGGTGTTAATCTTGACCGTTAGGATCACCCTTTGTGTTTTCGCAAAAGACCTCCCGTGGTCATTTTTGCAAAAACCACCTTCTCAACCTCCATCGTAGGACCACCCTTTTTGTCATTTTTGGCAAAGACCACCCTGGGTCACTGGCGAAAACCACCCTCAGGACCACCCTCGGGGTCCTCTTTGCAAAAGACCACCCCTTGGTCTTTTGTAAAGAAAACCTCAGGACCTCCCTCCTCACAGATCTTAACCTTTAGGACCACCCCCGTGGAAATCTTCACCGTCTAGGACCTCCTCTAGTAGATCTTGGCCGTCCAGGACCTCCCCTCTTTTAGACTTTATCATTGAGGACCTCCCCGTGGAAATCTTGATCGTCTAGGACCTCCTCTGGTAGATCTTGGCCGTCCAGGACCTCCCCTCTTTTAAATCTTGTCGTTCAGGACCTCCTCCAAGTAAATCTTGACTGTCCAGGATCTCCCCTTGGAGATATGAGCTGTTCATGACATCCTCTTGTAGATCTTTAACCTTAGGACCTCCCCTGCAGCTCTGGACCGTTAGATCTAGATCCAACGGTCTAGACCTCCTCAGCGCTTTAGGAGTTCTAGCGTTCCAATCCACTTTTATCGTTCATTCCTAGATCTACGACTTAGATCTTGTGAACCTTCGGACCTCCGAAGGTAACCTTGATATGAGCCGTTCCTTTTTAGATCTATGGCCCAGATTTGGTGAGGCATTTGGGAAGTTCAAATGTTCCATCTTTTGTGGACCGCTGGATCTAATCCAACGGTTGGCTCTGGGGGCGCTGTGCGCGTTCAGATTGGCCCTCGCGGTTGGGCCATTCGATTCTTAATCGACGGCCCAGGTTTTTCCACTTTGAGTTGGTAACGAGTAATTCCCGAAAGCTTTTATTTGTAAACTTTTAATTGCTTTAAATTTCAAAATTACATGACTAATTCATTTTAACTCCATTTTGGATGATACAAATTATGTTAAATTTCTGTTTAACTGAACTTTAATCTAAAAATGTGTTTAGACACTATTCTGTACCAGAAAATTGTGTAGATTGTATTTACTTGCTTTAGCGTTATTTGTTGCTCTAAAAATTCGTTGAAAATTTTAAAATGCATAAGTAATTCTCTGTACCTCCAAATTGAGCAAACTAAAAAGTGTTAAGCTCCTCTGTTAATGTACTTTAGTATAGAATAGGTTTTCATTATGCCCTTATTTCTGAAAAATGCCATGCCCTAGTTTCATAACTTAGAAAAATTATAAGTAATTCAATTTACCTCGAAATGAAGTGAACCCAATTTTGTTGTTCTTAGGATGCCATTATCCGCCTACCATAAAAATTTTATGTTCAAAAACTTTCTGGAAATTTGTGTGGTGAACAGTAACAGCAAGCAATTTAAATTGAATTTTCCTGCTGAAAGAAATTGTTTAGCTTATGACTTTTGCATGCTTAGTCCAAATCGATAGATTCTTGTTGCTAAATTCATTTAAAATCATGATCTTCCTGCTGTGTAAATTTCATGGAATTTGGATGACTTTGGTTTTTGAGTCTTTTTGGGTGTTCTTCGTTCTTATTAGATTTTCGCGTTCTTGCGATAGGTTCCGAAGAATTTGTTGAACCCGAGAGTGATCCAAAGGCAACAAGATTATGATCTTCAGCAAGGCAAGCAGATGTAGCATCATTTGATCATATTGCTCCTATTATTTTCAAAGTCTAATATCTTGTTTGCAAAGTCTACGTATGCATTGCTATTTTGCTGTTAAACTATTGTCGATTAGTTGACCCATTAGATGCATAATCTGTAGACAAATGTTTATCCTCTACTACTGAGCCTAGGATTATCTCATTGTGATTTAGGGTTCGTTGGATGAGCCCTTGTCACTTAGTAGTTTACGAGTTAATGTTGCTTAGTCATGCTTAGCTACCGGTAGAACTGGACAGTTGTCGACTTAGTCGATAACCTTGATCACACAAAAGCTTATTATGACTTTATGTTCAGCACCTTGTGCTATGTTTAATTGAGAAAACTAAAACTAAAAACAAAATATTTTAGACCTGGGTACAATGGTAAGATGGTGTGCTTTCGGGTGTGAATGGTTGGTGCCCGAGTCAACAAGGACCGAACATCTTGTGTCACACTATCCAAGTATTTTTGCATGCTAACCACACTAGAGGGAAATGGGACCTCTCTTTGCGTTGTACTTTGGCGTGTGTTAGCTCCGAGTCGCAGGAGGTTGTAGGAGGCAGATGTTGGGAGCATTGTAGTTGCCTTTTGGCTTACAATGTAGCGTATGGGTTTCTATCCATATGAGTAGCTCGTAGTTGATACACAATATTTGAAACGTCTCGTTGGACTTAGCCGTGTCGGCATACCTTTGGAAGTGTGCTTAATCATGTGGCAAAAAGGTAGTCTGAAGTGTGGTTACATTGGTACACCTCTACAGGGTTTGATCTATTCGAATAACCTCGTCCTAGGTTATGGACACGCTTGGTTAGGTTTTGCAAGAGTTAGACTATAACATTTTCATTAAAACTTGAACTTGGGTGATACGAATGGGTAATTCGTGCTATATTGTGGTGGCTATTGGGTTAGTCACTTCTAGGTTGTTATTCATGTTACTTATTGTTATCTTGCTGTTATTTCGACAACTAAAAACAGATTTGACAAATTGCCTTCAGTCTATTATATTATTGTAAATGAAAATTATTTTATACTTCCAAATAACCATATAACCATCTCCTTTGTTTCAGCTTACATGTAGCTATGTATAGGCTTGTTACTCGTAAGTCTTGCGAGTATATTTTTTTTACTCAATTGCATTGCTTTATTGTTGCAGAGGAGGAAGTGGATCCCCAAGGGATCAACTTTTGTGAGTTTTGCTGCAGTGGGTGCGACTAGCTTGGCGGGTCGGTTGCTGATGGAGACGGGGTTCCCGATCTTTTGATGAGATTGATAACTATCGATTTTGGTGGAGGTGACTCTCATGATTCGACTACAACCGTACGACGACGCTTGCGCCTTAGCAATCGTTGAACCAACTCCACAACGTTATTGATCGTGCTGGAAGCGCGATCAACCTGAACACGAGGTTCAATTCCTGCGAGCAATCGAAGAACTAGCAAGAATAAAATATAGGCAATCTGTTATTGCAAATATGAATTGTAGTATAGATGGTATTGAAAAACAAATGTGGGATCCCAAGGTCGTCTTGACAGTGGTCGTCCGACACAATCAAGAAACAGTTTGCATTAATGGCTAAAGCTAAACTCAACGAAGTCCGAGTTCTAGCCAGGGGGACAGTGGATCCTATATGGGAAGACGACCAGGGGTGGCGGCCAGGGAAGTGGACGCATGCCCCTAGGGTTACAAGGCCCATGGGCCCAAGAGGAGGTGGCGTAGCACCCTTTTTGACTCGGGCATAAAAAAAAGATGTGGATTGTTTTGTTTATTGTGGCTGGCTCGGTTGGAATTTGAAGCTGAGGTTGGATCCATTGGAAAGTAGACTTGATAAGCGTTCAATGAAGTCCAAGAACGTCCCAAACGGAGTCCGTATGAAGAAGTTACGGTCGTTTGAACTTAGTGCTATCACAGTAGTCCGAACTCGAATCCAGAACGAGCCCAACTCGAACTCTTGCTTGGCTCGGACCCAAAGTGACGTGATGACATCCATTATGCCTCCTATGCTTGTCCATGACTCCACATACCTATCTCCTTGGTCCTTTCCTATGTTCCTAAGAACAATTAAATCACTTGCATTAGGTAGCGATCTATTCTCAGTAATATATAAACCTATGAACGAATTCACCTGGTGATTAAGTTGGCGAGCACAAACTCGAGTAATTGGTCCTTGTAACATTGGTTGTGGATCAGCTATGTGTGTAGGCGCGGTTGTATCCAAGTTAGGGATGTCCTCATCAGTTGCCTTGTGGGTTATTGGCTAACCGGTTGGTTTTTGTTATCGTCATCTTATGGCACTTTTGTTTCTGCTGTTTATTATGTTACTTCAATGTCATTTGGCCGGTCGGCTCTTGTTGTAATAACTCTACTTTATGTACGTCTTTGGCTAGACTTGGTTTATAAGCTTGTATGGAAATGATGCATGATTTTGTAAAAGGGGTATGTGTACTGCATTTCTGGGAAGTACATGTATCTCGAGGCTTAAGATATTTAATTGGTAATACTTGAACTATTTGGAGGTTAAGTATTACGAGTTAAATACCCCGGGGCCTCACAAAGTTGGTATCAGAGCCATACTGACTGTAGAAACCCCTAGCTTGGTCGCCCTTAGGATATTTTGAAAAACTTAGTTTCAAAGTATCAAATGTTTTATGAAAACTTAAGTAAGTTCTTAGATTTTACTCCTTACCTATCTTAGCTTGCTCATCTTACCCCGTTCTTGTTAAGTTTTGAAAAGCTGATTTCCTCTCTTCCTCTTCCAAAAGCTAGTTGTTACCGATTAAATTAGCTTTGGGGGAACCTATGAGAGTTGTAAAATTGTTGCATGGCTGTCTTTTGGGTGAAGATTGAAGCTGCTGGAGTTGGAAAATTTTGGCTGGAAGGTTGAATGCAAAATCTGGACAGTGAGCACCATTTTTTGACAACAAGCTCTTAGTTAATTATTAGGGCTGATAAGGAGAGGATAATTCAACTAAAACTCATGGGAATAAAAAGGGTAAGAAGTGATTTTAATTGGCTGTGTATAGCACACCCTTAGAAGGTTTTTCCTTACTTTGTAAGTGTGCTAGAACTTGAGTTGCGTTCCGAAATTTATCTTCCTAATCGATTGCTCGTTCTTTCAATACGAGTTAGTCGTATCGGGGAGTTGATTTTGTGCCTTGAGGTCTGTGCTGGTTTTTGTACCTTTTTGTGGTTCTTTGAAGTTCATTCCTTGCTGGTGTTGGGCGGGATAATATCTCTTTTCCCTAATCAATAGTTTTCCTCTTGCTATCTTTCGCGTCTAAGTTTTCGGGTTGGTCCTTATCCATCTTAGTGTCCCTTCCCACCCCAACCTTCGGTTGGATTCACTAGCTATTTGCTCACCTACCTTGTCTTTGTATGCGGTAGATGGGCAGCTGGTATTTGGTCAAGGAGACGTGTGCGGAGTACGTGGACGGGTATCCCGCACTGCTGCGGGATATGATGTGGCGTGCCAACTTCACCTACCAACCAGAGTATGCCATCTACCGTCGGGACCGAGGACCTGGAATGGAAGAGTATCGATGCGTGGTCAACATCATCGCAAGACAAGTGATCGGAAGTATCCCGTACTGCTTCCGTGTTCACACGACTCGAAGCTATGGCCATTCAGGAAGCGGCCAGCAGGTCATGAGTCAGCTTCGTCATGACTTGATGGAATTGTCTCCACCACCCTACGTCCATTTTCCACAAAGAGGGCCTGAAGCGAACGTAAACACATTTGCTGAGATTCAATTCGGAGAAGACCCTCAAGTATGACAGTTGGTGAGGTTGGTCCGCATCATGGACCAAGTTCACCGCTGCAATTTGTATGAGCTGTCGGAAACTCGGCGTCGTCTCAGGGAGGCCCAGGAGTACCTCCGAATCGGGGTCAGCTTGAACCGCATTCCCCACAATGTGCTTTTTGGTGCCAATGAGACCTCCCTAGTTGCTACGGCACCACCTGGGTTTCTACTTTCGAAAGTGACAGGACCAGTGCCTATCTATGGACCGCACCGCCAAGTCCGCATGACAGCAGGATTTCCTCGCATTCGGAGGCCCGATCCTCCGAAAGGTCATGTTTCTTTATTAGGATCCCAGAGATGTCTCTTCAACCCTTTGTCCCCACTCGACACCGGGTCACCTGGAGCTCATCTTCTGGACGAGTTCCCTATGAACTTCAACAGAGATGACTGCATCTAGGTGTGTGGAAAATACTATGGCTGGAGGTTGTATCTAACTAATAGCTGTCCTTCGGAAAGTGTAATAGGATAGCATCTGCTCAGTTAGGAATGTTGTGTAAGACTCTGTTTTGGGCAGTAGCCTCGTCCTTCCTCAATCAATTGAAAAGGATGCCTTATAGGTTATCATTGATTGGTTGACGAAAGTAGCCCATTTTCTCCCAGTGCGAGCTAAGATCGATGTGGGTCATTTGGCGGACCTCTACATATCCCGCATTGTGAGTTTGCATGGTGTGCCAAAACCGATTGTGTCAGATCGTGGTTCTCTCTTCACCTCTCGATTTTGGCATAGTTTGCAAGAGGCTGTGGGAACATGCCTTTCTTTTAGCTCAGCTTACCATCCCCAAACCGATGGCCAGACGGAGGGAGTCAACCAAGTCTTGTAAGACATGCTCTGTGCTTGTGTTCTTTCCTATGGGAAGAATTAGGAGAAGTGCTTGCCATTCGCCGAGTTCTCCTACAATAACAGTTTCCAATCTAGTCTCGGCATGGCACCTTTTGAGGCCTTATACGGGAGGAAGTGCAGAACCCCGTTGAATTGGTCAGAGATTGGTGAGAGGAAGTTCTTCGACCCAGATTCCATCAATGAGGCCAAAAGTCAAGTTCAGCTTATTTGCGATCGTTTGCGCACGGCCCAGTCCAAGCAAAAGAGCTCTGCAGATCGTCGTTGTCGTGAGTTGAACTTTGAGCTCAATGACTTTGTTTATCTCAAAGTCTCTCCTTTGAAGGGTCATTAGCGTTTCAGCGTCAAGGGCAAGTTAGCTCCTCGATATGTTGGGCCTTACCGCATCATCGAGAAGGCGAGAGCTATTTCCTACAAGTTGGAGTTGCCAGCTGCACTTGAAGGGGTACATGATGTGTTCCATTTGAAGAAGTGCCTTTGTGTTCCAACCGAGGAAGCTCCGTTAGGAAACCTCGATGTTCAAAGAGATTTGACTTACCGCGAGCATCCTGTTCGTATCCTTGAAGAAGCTGAACGAAGAAAAGGAATCGTACCATCAAGTTCCTTAAAGTTCAGTGGTCAAATCATTCCGAGGATGAAGCAACATGGGTACGGGTAGATTTGTAACATCCCAATTCTCAGCTTGTGTTTCAAATGTAAGAAAATATGTAGAAATTAAAACTTTTCTTACATCTTGTTGTTGTTTGAATGTTCTGAGAATTCTTGTAAAGGAATTATGGAAATTCAAAACGACAAGTCTCTTTTGACCAAGTCTTGACCCTTTGAAAACCTTTCAAGATAATCTTGTGATCATCCTTTGAAAATAGTTTTTCTAAATTCTAGGGATGCTGTGTGACTCCTCTGAAAAATTTCACAATTTTTAGAAATTGTTTGAATATTTTAAGAGGCTAGTCAAACCAATTTGACTTTGAGTCGAACCCAAGCTCAGAACCTTGCAAAATTTCTGGAGGAAAATGCTCTGCATAAAAATCTCTGAAAATTTTATACAAGGTCAATCCTTCAGCTAGCAAGCTCCTGTAAAAAATTCATAATTTTTGGAGTTAGTTTGCTACCTTGAAAAATTTCCCAAAGTTTTAGCTTAAAACTCAAAACCCTAGTCAAAGCCGTCACTCATGGTTCAGTCCAAAAAGGTAGCGCACCGGGCTTGCTCAAAGTGGTGCGTGGTGTTTCGGCCATTGGATCTCCATCGGACGGTCCACGTTCGCATGAACCTTTGGACCTCTTGAGAGTCACCTCAAATCTGAGCCACCCGATTCTAATCCAACCGTCACGACCTCCCTCCTTCTGTTCTTCTTCTTCCTCCTCGTGCCCGTACAAGCGTGCGCCATGGCAGGAAAAGGTGGGCAGGCACTGGTCACCTCCGCATGTCCTGTTAAAACTAGCTTTTAGGAGTAAATGCTTAGTAGATGAATGCGGTCGGAGACTTCAAGCATGGTGGTCGGAGAACAGGAAGCATGCTGATGGAGATCGACATGTTAAGGGCCATACTATTTCACAGTTTAATTTGATTATCTGTGAATGTTTGTGTTTATTCCTGTTATGCTATTTAATCATGTTTTATCATTAGATGTTTTGACATGATAGAATAGTATCCCTCAAGAAAATTAAGTAAAATTGATGCCTTTCCAATTGCTGCACCTATCATGATTTTGATCGTTAATTGGCAGGTCTACCAAAGTAGGGTGCCATTAACTATCTTAATAAGATGGGGTGGGTGTCAAACACCCACATGCATAGTATTGGTTTGACTTGACAAGACTATCAAAATAGTTTTGGGCCTTGAGGCATGGTGTTGGTAGCCGGGGCATAAAGATACCACCCAACAAAACAAGAGTCATATGCGATATGATTGGCAAGAGGTTGCCTACCTTAAATCACTAGGTTTCTAGCAGTGATGCCAAAGCTCACTAGAACTTAATGAGTTATGGATCTTGGACTCACTATATGTTGTTTGAGGGAAACATGGTTTATGGTGGGAGTATCTTTTATTATCTATTGTTAAGTTGAGTTCGACCACTAGTCGTATGGTGATACGACCAGGTCCAGACAAGTCGTATGATGATACGAGCAGATTGTAGACTGGTCGAACATAACCACTGACATGAGTGATTAATAGAAGATCTTTCATAAACATAGTGCTGAATCTTTGCATATATTTTCTGTTGTAGATCATGGCACCTACTACTTCTTCTGCACCTACCTTTATTTTGCAATCTATTCTTGAAAAGGAAAAGTTGAATGGTTCAAATTTCATTTACTGGTTTCGTAATATGAGAATTGTTCTCAAACAAGAAAAGAAGGAATATGTTCTAGAGAATGCCTATCCTGAGGAACTGAGTGCTGATGCTACTCGAACTGAAAAGAATGCTTATGAGAAGCATTGTAATGACGCAGTCGATGTGCACTGCCTAATGCTTGCAACCATGAATTCTGAGCTTCAGAAGCAATAAGAGACCACGGATGCTTACAATATGATTGTGAGTCTGAAGGGTATGTTTCAGGATCAAGCAAGGGCAGAGAGGTTCAACACCTCTAAGGCATTGTTTTCTTGTAGGCTGTCAGAAGCTAACCCGATCAGTTCTCATGTGATCAAAATGATTTGTCTCATTGAGAGCTTGGAAAAGCTTGGTTTTCCCCTTAGTCAAGAGTTGGCTATTGATGTGATTCTCCAATCGCTCCCTGCGAGTTTTGAGCCTGTCATACTGAATTTTCATATGAATAGCATGGAGAAATCAATGACCGAGTTATATGGTATGATTAAGGGTGCTGAGGAGAGCATCAAGAAAAGTTCCAATCATGTGATGATGGTTCAAAAGACTACGGCCTTCAAGAGGAAGGGTAAGTCAGGAAAGGGAAAAGGCAAAGGAAAGACTAAAGATGAGATCGAGAGTCTCAAGGCTAAGCTTAAGAAGCTTAAGCTGGGTCCTAAGCCTGACACAGAATGTTACCATTATCATGAGACTAGGCATTGGAAGAGAAATTGCAAGAAGTACTTGGCAGAAAAGAACAAAGGAAATATGACTTCCAGTTCAGGTATAAATGTTATACAAATTAATCTTGCCACTTCTCCGACCAATTCTTGGGTATTTGACACCGGATTGGTTGCTCATATTTGCAATTTGATGCAGGGACTAATAAGGAGTAGAAGTTTGGCAAGAGGAGATGTTGATCTTCGTGTAGGCAATGGAGCAAGAGTTGCTGCATTAGCTGTTGGCACTTTAATATTAGCTTTACCTCCAGGATTAGTTATGGAACTAAATAATTGTTATTATGTTCCAGCCTTAAGCAAAAACATTATTTCTGCTTCATGCTTAGGAGCAGAAGGTTATGAATTTAGAATAAAGAACAATTGTTGTTCAATTTATTTTGAAGATATGCTTTATGGCCATGCTCCATTGGTGAATGGATTGTATGTTTTGAATCTTAAGGATATGCCTATTTATAACGTTAATGCTAAGAGACTTTGACCCAATGAATTGAATCCTACTTTTATCTTGCATTATCGACTAGGTCATATAAATGAGAAGCGCATGATGAAGCTCCATAAAGATGGTCTTCTAACTTCATTTGATTTTGAATCATTTGAAACATGTGAAGAGTTTACTTAGCAAGATGATAAAGGCACCTTTCACGACCAGAGGTGAAAGGGCGAGTGACTTGTTGGCCCTTGTACATTCGAATGTATGTGGACCTATGAGCACTTCGGCCAGAGGTGGTTTTCAGTACTTCATAACTATTACTGATGATTTCAGCAGATATGGCTATGTCTACTTGATGAGACATAAGTCGGAATCCTTTGAAATGGTCAAGGAATTTCAGAATGAGGTACAAAATCAACTTGGCAAAACAATCAAATGTCTGCGATCAGATCGTGGAGGTGAATATTTGAGCCATGAGTTTGGTGATCATCTAAAGAAGTGTGGAATTGTTCCACAACTCACTCCGCCGAGAACGCCTCAATGGAATAGGGTGTCTGAACGATGGAACCGAACATTGTTGGACATGGTTCGATCAATGATGAGCCAATCTGATCTTCCATTATAGTTCTGGGATACGCTGTAGAAACAGCGGCTTTCACTTTAAATAGGGTTCCATCAAAAACAGTAGAGAAGGCACCATATGAGATATGGACCGGGAAGTGTCCCGGTTTGTCTTTTCTCAAGGTATGGGGTCGTGAGGCATATGTCAAACGTTTGACATCTTATAAACTCACACCCAAGTCTGATAAGTGCTTCTTTGTGGGGTATCCTAAGGAAACTAAAGGATATTACTTTTATAAGTGGGATGAAAACAAAGTGTTTGGTGCCCGTATTGGTGTCTTCTCGGAGAAAGAGTTTCTTTCCAAAAGAGTTAGTGGGAGCAAGGTGCAACTCGAAGAAATTTGGGAAACATTCGAAAATGTTTCAACTCCTACTGAACCTCTACAGGATAAACAAAATGTTGTTGAACCTGTAGATGAAGCATCAGCCCCACGTAGATCTAAAAGGCCACGTCAATTGCCTGTAAGGTATGGGCATGACGTTTTATTATTGAATAATGATGAGCCTAATACTTATTCGGAAGCGATGGTAGACCCAGACTCTGAGTCATGGCTTGAGGCCATGAGATCCGAAATAAATTCCATGCATGACAATCAAGTTTGGAACTTGGTTGATGCACCTGATGGTGTTAAAACCATTGAGTGCAAGTGGATTTTTAAGAAAAAGATAGATATGGATGGAAATGTTCATATTCATAAGGCACGACTAGTTGCGAAGGGTTTCAAGAAAATTCAAGGTGTTGATTATGATGAAACCTTCTCTCCTGTCGCTATGCCTAAGTCTATCCAGATCATTCTAGCTATTGCTGCATATTTCGATTATGAGATATGGCAGATGGATGTCAAAACGGCTTTCCTAAATGGAAACATAAGTGAGGATGTGTACATGACACAACCTGAGGGTTTTGTCGATCCAAAGGAAGCTAGAAAGGTATGTAAGCTTAAGAAGTCCATCTATGGATTAAAGCAAGCATCTCGGAGTTGGAACATTTGTTTTGATGAAGTGGTCAAAAGGTTTGACTTCATCAAGAACGAAGAAGAACCTTGTGTTTACAAGAAGGTTAGTGGGAGCAAGCTTGTGTTTTTGATCTTGTATGTAGATGACATACTACTGGTCGGAAATGATATTACAATGCTTGAATCTGTTAAAACTTCATTAAGAAATAGTTTCTCAATGAAAGATTTAGGAGATGCAGCATATATTCTTGGTATAAGGATCTATAGAGATAGATCTAAGAGGCTAATTGGATTGAGCCAAGACATGTACATTGACAAGGTGTTGAAACGGTTCAACTTGCAAGATTCCAAGAAGGGTTTCTTGCCCATGTCACATGGTGTTAATCTTAGCAAGACTCAGTGCCCTACGACCACTGATGAGCGAGACAAATGGGTAGAATTCCATATGCTTCGACTATCGGATCTATCATGTATGCCATGCTGTGCACACGACCAGATGTGTCGAATGCTCTAAGTGTTATTAACAGATATCAGTCAGATCCAGGTGAAGGTCACTAGATAGCAGTCAAGAATATCCTTAAGTACTTGAGAAGGACTAAGGATGCATTCCTTGTATTTGGAGGTGAGGAAGAGCTGGTCGTAAATGGTTACACCGATGCTAGCTTCCAAACCGACAAGGATGATTTTAGATCACAATCAGGGTTTGTGTTTTGTTTGAATGGAGGAGCAGTAAGCTGGAAAAGTTCCAAGCAGGGAACGATTGCTGATTCTACAACAGAGGCTAAGTACATAGCGGCTTCGGAAGCTGCAAAAGAGGTCGTATGGATTAAAAGGTTCATTAATGAGCTGGGTGTGGTTTCGAGTGCTTCCAGTCCAATGGATCTCTATTGTGATAATAGTGGAACCATTGCACAAGCAAAGGAGCCTAGATTGCATCAAAAGTCCAAGCATATTCTTCGGCGATATCACATTATTCGTGAGATCGTTGAGAGAGGTGATATGAAGATATGCAAAGTGCACACAGATTTGAATATTGCTAATCCGTTGACAAAACCTCTCCCGCAACCTAAGCATGAGGCGCACACAAGAGCTATGGTTATTCGATACCTATATGATTGACTCTAGTGCAAGTGGGAGATTGTTGGTGATATGCCCTAGAGGCAATCATAGAGATGATTGTATCACGTCTATGTTTATGAGTTCTTGAATAAATGTTATTCTGTTCCTTGAATGAATCGTTAGTTCTGAAGATCAACGAGTATGTGACTTATTGGTGAAACTCTTCGACTTGTATGATGTCGTTCTAAAAGTATCTCTGGTCGAATGTCACTGATCGGAACACAGTGACTCTACGGCCAGCACATGTATTGGTTGATGACCATGTTTCACCGGTCATGGATATAGGGATATCGAATCAATAATGTGAACACATGTTAGAGAACATGGGGTTGGATTGACCCACCTTGAGACACTATTGAGATTGTTATGATTCTATGTGCCATTAGTTGGTCTCAAGCAATGACGATGTATAATCCTTAGACCTGAGATCAGTATGGTTCCCTACATGTATAATAGCACTCTTAGGGGTTGCCAAACGCTACTTGTAACTGAGTAGTTATAAAGGTAGCTTTTGGGTATGCTATGAAACATGCGGAGGGTTGTGACTGGTCGGATATGGGATTTGCCCCTCCTAACTGTAACATCCCAGCTTTGGACTTGTGTTTCAAATGTAAGAAAATGAGTAGAAATTAAAACTTTTTTTTACATCATGTATTTCCTGTATGCTTTGAACAATTGTTGTAAGAAGTTATGGAAATACAAAGTCACAAGTCTTTTGGATCCAAACCTTGTCTTCCAAAAATTTTCATCTCAAATCTTGTGATCATCATTGGGAAATAATTTTCCTAAGTTCTGGATGGTATGTGCGAGGACTTAATATTTAACTAGTAACACTTAACCTCCAAATGGTTCTCGCATTACTAATTAAACATTCTAAGCCTCGATGGACATATGCTTCCTGCACTGCAAGATATGCACATCATCACAAAATTACACATCAATTCCATACACATACATCACTAAGTTCAACAACGACATACAAAAAGTAAAGTTATTACAAAGGGAGTCAGAATAGCCCCAAGTTTATAAACAGTAATAAATGCTTTATGAACAGAATGAGGTGTCGTTCATAGCATTACTGCTCATTTCTACACTTTGGGCAAGATGTTACAAGTTAAAACCTTCCTTTTAGTCAAAATCCTAAAGAACCATTCAAAGTCTTAAAGGAATACAAGATAAAACTTGTATTATGACTGGAAGTATTTTTATTAAAGCCTAGATAAATTATCTTGGCTAAAAATGTTTTTGTTGCATTTTTAGAAATTATTTGGGCTTAAAGAAAATTTATTGTCCTTAAATAAATATTTTACTGAAATGAATATTTATGTATTTTACAAAGTGAAAATGTGGCTTATAAAATTTATCCGGGAAATATATCATCCCAAGAGCTTACAAGAAAATTTCGTGATTTTATAAATTTATTTGCAATTTTTAAAACCTACCAAACCTTGGAGTATTTGAATAAGGTTCTCGTCAACTAAACCGCTTGAATCCAAACTCGATCATCAGTAGCGACTCGAACCACGTGTCTTGGTCCAACCCAATCGCCTTGGTCCGTTCGTCACGTGGCGCGAGCCCAACATCCACGCGCGTGATATGAGCCGCTGATCTTCAAACGAACTGACGGCTATAACACCCCGCGAGCTGTCCACGTGTGCATTTTAATCTCCGCCGCTGATCTTGATCTAACGAGCGAGATCCGTGTGCACCGGACAACTCCGATCCCTATTCAATCTCCACCGCTCGTTTCGATCCAACAGCGCACCTCTTTTCGTTTTAAACTTAAAGGCGCTTATCCGAGCCATTGGATTTAAATCCTACGGCTATTCCTTTTACCGCGTGTTATAAAGCCCGCACTCCTCGGGCCGCTGGATCTTCATCGTGTGGTCCCGATTTGTGTATGCATTCGGACGACTCGATCCCCGCACAATCGTGACCGCTATTCTGATCTAACGGTGTCGCTTATCCCAATTTGAAATCGAGGCGCGCTTATGCGCCTTTGATTTCAATCCTACGGCACTTCTTTTTACCGTGGGCCTTAAAGCCCAAAATCGGTGGATCGTTGGATTTCAATCGAAGGTCCATATGAGTGTATGCAATCGGACCATCCGTTCAACTTTCCATCCCGACCGTAGAAATCAAATCCAACGGTGTTGCGCCATCGCACCTAAAGGAGGTGACGTGGTATTCTTTTAGCCGAGCGTTGATTTCAATCCAACGACCAAATTTGAAAGTGGATCTCAAGATTCCTTTAAGCTCCGCTTTAATCCCGATCGGCCGATCTAGATCGTGCGGTCCATATTAATTGATACCGATTCAAATCATTTAATCTCTCTATTTATCACACCGCCCATTTCCAATCGGACGGTGATATTCTTTGAGCTTTTGTGAGAGATGCGGCTGAGAATGGCAAAGGGCCCACATGTCATATTGTACCTCTCTTCTTCCTTATCTCACATGACACCATTTTTGTGAGCAGGGAGAGGATTTATCCAAAGATTATGCACTAATTTTTGGGATGTTTAGCTAAATGGACACCTCATCAACTCTAGATCTTTCCTCTTGCCCCGTAGCTCAACATCCATATATAAACCCTAGCTTTTGTCGCTGCCATTGTTGACCAAGCACTCATCCTCCATTGTTGGCCAAAGGAGTTCTTGCTCTTGTCCCTTTGCTTATCCATCCTAAACTCGTTACACCTGCCATAAAGATTGGTCATCTCTTGTAGGTTAAATCGAGTTTAATTCTCTGTTGTTCAACATCGGGTTTTCGTAACCCTTGGCATATTTCTTCTCCCGTAAGCTAAAATCCTAGTTGTTAACATCTTGAGCATCTTAAGAGCCTTAGAAGTGCATTGTGAATCATTCTTTCAAGCATCAGAGCTTGATCTTGCTTCAAACCAAAAGTTGTTATTCTAGTTTTTAGTCCTTTGTGTCATTTTTAAGACCTAGGGTTTCTCATGTCGACTTGTTATCCCAGCTTAGGTCTAAACTAAACCCTAGTAGCTTAACAAGTTGTTCTTTTCATTCTTGTATCATCTCTTTAGATTGTTAGCAGAGATTTACTGTTTTTATTGTCGCTTAACTGACAATACAAATCTTCTTTAGTTTTGGTAGTCTAACCGATTTAGGTTAGATTGGGTTTAACTTAGGATGTTAATTATCCTAAAAGATCTTGCTGAGTTTCATTTTTGAATCTTTGCGTGATCTCGTTTCCTTTTCCCAAAATCTAGAATCTGTCCTGTTTCTATTATTTTCAAAATCAAAACTAGAACTTTGAACTAAACTCTAGTTTCGTCTTTTGAAAACAGTAAGCTATATTATGGGTTATTATCACTATTAGGTAAATATAACTTAAGCATGTCGTTAATCATGCATTTCTTTATTGATCATGCAATTTCGATAATTTATACTAGTTGTCGCTTTTGGTATTTATTGGATTTTATTGCTTCTTTTAGAATCGATTCACAAGCTTTTGATCATACTTCAACAACCCGAGCCCGCAATGTGGGTCTATTACTATCAAGGCAAGCATCCTCTTTGCACCATATTGATCCCAAATTTTATACATTAGATTTGTCTAAATTCAAGTGACAATCAGTGCATGCTAATTTCTCAAAATACAAATTTTGATCTCATAGTAGTTAGCTATGACCAAACATGATGGATTACCTCAAATTGTCACCATACACTTAACCCTAACTCAAGATCAGATATTATAACCTTTATTTTCAGATTTGGCTTAGACATGCAGTCTAGAGATTGTAGGGTTTGACAAGCATATCTTGTCAAACATGGGAATCACAATCAACTCTTGTTATTTTTAAACTCTTTGTCCAGCTTTCTTTAAATCAGTCTTGTATTTGAAATTCAAATTGATCCGGACAAGAGGAAGCTAGTGATGGTGCTTTTATGCACGAGATTGGGTTTTGTGGTGGACTTGTCCAGTTAATTAAGGACCGAACTCTAACTATTCAGTTCAAGTCCCCACGCACTTCCACATGCAGTGTATGGGCGCTGCTTGGTTAAGTAAAATGTTGAGACTATTGAGTTGGAAACAGAGAGTAAGGATATGTGTATTGACCTTGTATAGCATAGATGCTTAGGTCCGAGGACCGCTTTATGCCATGTGAGCTTTGTATGTCAAGATCGATGTTCTTAGGAGGGTGAGGGCGATATGTGTCTCGTCGCATATACGATACCTTAATGGTGTCGATAGCATTCTACTATGGGTAGGGAACCCAATTCGCATTAAATTGTTTGATCGGCATTATCGACGCAACATGTGTGCCCGGTTAGGCGAGATGCTATCATCGTTGTTTAAGCGGATCGGCCACACATGGGGTCCAACTCAATAGTGTTGGCTTGTTGAAAATACCAAATCTTAGCTTCCTGGCCGGCATACCAAAGGAAGTGTGTCATCATTCGAGGCATCCAAGGCAACGGGCTAGCTAAGTCATGTGGTAAAGATGTACACCCTCGCAGGTATAAACTGTTCAATAGCCGTGTCCACGGTCATGGACGATAACTTGAATTGATGTCACCAGATAGAAGTTTTAATTTTTCAAAAATCTGTTTTGGTTTATTTTCGGTTTGCATGAGGGAATCATGCATCGCATCATTTATTTTTATGTCATTTACTTACTGCTTTAAGCAAACTTTGAGTTATTAAATTGCTTTATCAAAATTTAGCCTTTGTAGGTTAAGATGTATCGCTTATGCAAATTTGAACCTTTATACCTTCCTGTTGTAACCTTATGCATGTAAAAACTCTACTCCTTTGAATAGGCCCTAATAACCACTTCCTTTGTTAGTTTGTGTAAGACTTGTCGAGTACCTTCCGTACTCAAGGTACTATCACCTATTGCTGCAGTGAGGACGGTTTTCTTTATGAAGTACCCGTTAGCGCCGATCGGTGACGCTAACGAGTAACGCTACTTCTTTCCTCCACGCAATTGCTCGCGGGTGGATGAGGCCATTGGTGGACATTTTCCGCTTATTTTGCTTCCACAGATATCGTTAGAGTGACCAAGTCACTTAATATTGTAGTACTAATGAATGATGTAACCTTATGTTTAATTATATCAATGTATGACTTGTATGTGTTTGATGCAATGTTGATGAAGGATATATATGCAATGGTCGTTGATCCCGGAACCATTGTGAATCATATATATCCGAATCTCACATCGGATCTGTCACTTGTTAAATTTATATCTTTAGCATGGTTTTTAATAAAGGGGCAGTACTGTTCCTTTATTAACAATTGTGCTACAGTATGAATTTAATTAGTGCTACAGTATGAATTTAATTAGTAACATTTCCATTAACCAGGGGTCCTCACAGCGTTGGTATCAGAGCATACGTTGCCTGTAGGTTAGAAGTAGCATGGCCGAAGTTGTTAGAGAGTCTTCTAATAAAATTATTTTCAAGCAGTAGTACAATTTTGAAAGCTTAAGTATGACATCTTTTATTTCTTACCCTCCTTAATGTCACTTCTTGCCCAACTTTCTGTTGGTTTATCTAAAAGTGAATTGTTTCTTATCTTGTCTTTTTCGCCTATAGATGAGCGGTTGGTACTTGGTCAAGGAGACTCGAGTAAGATGTTGATGGGTTCCCAGATTACTCAGTGACATGATGTGGCGCTCCAATTTCACTTATCAGCCGGAGTACGCCATCTATCGACGAGATCGAGGACCAGGGATGGAGGAGTACCGTGCCTTCATCAACGCCATCGCTAGGCATGTAGTCGGGCAAAGTGTTCCCATCGTGTCCAAGCACTTGCCACCTCGAGGCTATGGCGGTTCAGAAGTCATGAGTAGGATGATGAGCCTTCTTCGTCATGATTTGACTAATTGTCTCAACCACCCTACCACCACTTCCCGAATCAAGGTCCGTGAGACCCCGGTTTATTAAACTTGTAATACTTAACCTTCCACCGTTCTAGTATCACAAATAGAATAATCGCTGCCTCGATGAATATGTGCCTCCTAACAAGCAAAGACACATACATCAATTCTGTGCATGCATCATTTCCATACAATGTAATATAACAAGTCTACCAAAAGACATACATATTATAAGTTATTACAACACACCGACCGGCCAAATGACATAAGTACCAAATAAGTAATGAAGCAAAAGTTGCCATAAGATGGCTCAAACCAAAAGACGACCGGTTAGCCACATAACACCACAGTGGCAACCGACGGCCGCTAAGCTAATCGCCCAGAATCGCACAAAGACAACTCACAAAAGTGAGGTCCATCTGACTCACTATCATCCTCTGCACAACACAAGCAATGCAGTGAGTACAAAATGTACTCGCAAGACTTACGAGTAGCAAGCCTATACATAGCTACATGAAAGTCAGTATTCAAAGGAATGTGGTTATATGGTTCTTTGGACGATAAAGCAAGTTTCATTTGCAATATTGTAATAGATTGAACAACAGTTTGTAAAATCTGCTTTTAAGCATTTAAATAACAAATGAGTAAACATAAGTAACAAGTATCCACCTAGAAGTGACTTTCCCAAAGCCACCACAACATAGCATGAATCCTCGATTCATACCACCATCAAGTTTTAATTTTAAAAGGTTGTAGTCTAACTCTTGAAAAGCTTATCCAAGCGTGTCCATAACCTAGACGAGGCTATTCGAATAGTTTTAATCCTCGCAGGGTGTACCAATGTACCCACACTTCGCATCGCCTTTTGCCAAGCTATTAAGCACACTTCCTTTGGTATGCCAAAGACGGCTAAGTCCTACGAACCCTTTCCAATGGAACATGCTAATCAAGAGACGCACGTATGGGGTTAATCTTAGTGACTGCCGACGAAATATGGATCACAAGGACCCATACGTGGAGCAAGATACACCGCCCTGCGGTGTTCCTCCCTACAACGTGTCCATGTTGCATATAATCAAATATGCAACCCACCACGCGACTCATTAATTAACACAGCCCAAAGTACTCACCAAGAGAGGTCCCATATCCTCTAGTGTGGTTAGCACGCACGTAATGCTCGGATAATGATACTCACAAGTAGTTCGGTCCTTAATTGACCCGCACCATTCCAATAACACCCAAAAGATCACACCATCTTACCATTGTGCCCAAGTCTAAATTGTTTTCATTTTCGGTTTTAGTTTTGCAATTTAGACAAAGCACAAGGCTGAAATATACACATAGTAATAGTTTGTGTGATCAAAGTTATCGATTTAGTCGATAATCGCCATTTCTATCGATAGCTAAGCATGGCTACATAATGACATGTAAACTACTAAGTGACAAGGGTCCATCCAAATAACCCAAAATCACACAGCAAGTAACCTAGGCTTCGGTAGTAAGGAATAAACATTTCTAACGATAATGCATCTAGTAGGCCAACTATCGACAATAGTTTAAAACAACATAGCAATGCATACATAGAATTTGCAAACAATTTATTAGAATTTGAAAATAGTAGGAACAATATGATCAAATGAATGCTACATCCGCTTGTTCGGTCAAGTGCAGAGTCCGATGGTCTGCGTGGCTCAATATCAAGATTAATAATATTGTCTTCTAACATAACGCGAAAAGGCGATAAGCAAATAAGAACGAAGAACACCAAATAAACTCCAACAAAGAAAACACATCCAAATCTAATAAAATTTACACTACAGCTAGGAAAGATTTTATAAAGTGACAGAACAAGAATCATGCAATTAAGACTAAGCATGCAAAAGATATGAGCAAAATGCTCCTTCTCAAAGATATAACAACCTAATTAATAATTAATACTGTTCATGACGAAAATTTCCAGAATGATCTAAGGTCTGAAATTTTTATAGCAGGTAGATTATGACATCCTAATAACAGCAAAGTTGGATTTACTAATTTTGGGGTTATACATAATTACTTATGATTTTTCTAAGTTGTAAATCTAATGCAAATCATTTAACAGAATTATGAACATGCTCAAATCCTATTTTATATGAAAGTATATTAACAGATTTAATTTAACAAAATTGATTTTGCACAAATTGGATTTATACAGAAAAAGATATGCATTTTTCAAGATTAAAACTATTTCTGGAATATTCAAAATGACAGAAATCAAGTTATTCCTAGTTACACAATTTTCTACTACTGGAACATGCTAAAATCCATTTTTATAATAAACTAAAGTGATAACACGATTTATTACAGTTGGAATTATCTAAAAAGCAGTTAAAATGAATTAGTTATGAGTTTCTAAAGTTTTTATATCATTTTCAGTTGTTAAACAAATACTTACCGAAATACAGAACAACCCAAATAAAAGAATACGACGTGGACAACTCCCAACCCTTGATCTAACATCCTACGGCTCACGCGCGCAAAAAAAAAGACGCGCCACAACTCAATCGGAGCCCACCGTTGGATCAAGATCCAACGGCGCACACGCAGTGTATGCATCCGGACGGTGCGTTGCTTGGGCCAATCCCACCGCAGATCTCGCAGATGGACGGTCCAGAGCGCACCAACGGTCGGAAGGTCCGATTGCACACACGATCTCAGCCGTTGATCGCAAGATCGACGGTCGAGAACGATCAAGGCATCCGGAGGGTCCGAATGCACTCACGATCAGGGCCGCAGATCTAAAAACGAACGTGGATAATGACCGCAGCTCAAAGTAAGATGTCGACATGTGGGACCGCATGTCGCTGACTTCGAGTCACCCACGCTACCGGTTTAACCCACACGCGCAAGGCACCGCCCACTTGTCACGATCGAGAGTGGCTAAGTTAGGGACAGATTAGAGATTCTAATGATTATCATTAATTAGATCTAAGAGAGACACTAATGGCTACGGAATTTGATTTTAATCCTCTGCCCACAAGTCACGACCAAAGGTAAATTCGACGGCGATTAACATGCCGACACATTTATTAACCAATGATTAACATTAATGATGTCGAATAAAGGCGGATTGAACCAGAGAGTGATTTAAGGATATTGGGCCCACTGGTCAGCGGCTCAACGACAATGATTAAGACACAATTTATTAACCAATGATTAACATTAATGATGTCGGAATAAAGCATGGATTGAACCAGAGAGTGATTTAAGGATATTGGGCCCACTGGTCAGTGGCTCAACGACAATGATTAAGACACAATTAATTAACTAATGATTGGTAATTAATGTGTCCTAATTAAGTGACGAAAACAGGAGCGCTGTGCCGGCAAAACCCGAGTGGTTTCAACGGCAAATCGCCGCGCGACCGCATGCGCGGCGCCACCAAGGACCAAAATGGATTCGCATAGCACAACGAATCTAATGGTAGCATTCTCACCGCGCGAATGATCAGAACGCCGCCAGCCGAAAACGAAACGGAGCTATCGCTAAACACGAAATCGCGATGAGCTCCACCGCAAGCCTAGGATGCGTGCCAAAGCTTCTAGGACTAATAAGAAGCTACCCGTGACAAGAAGCTTCAAAGATGGCCGAGCTGCTTGATCACGGTGAAAGCTCGACGGACTTGGAGAAGAAAACCAGAGATAGATACCCTGAGCCAAATGAGTGATTCCAAAGCATCAAAATAGCTTCATAATGATTCACAGAAGCTACATGAGCAAGTAATTAGGAAATGGAGCAATCACCTGAGCTGAGGAAGAAGATGACCAATTAGCTAAATTTGAACAAACCCCAAATTGGACAATTTCGAGAATCAAATCCAAAATTAAGTGAGGGGAAATGTTCAAGGAAGTAAATAGATAAGGTTAGGGCAAAGAAACGTGAAGGAGGACCACTGGAACACCAAGAACACCAATGGAGCTCCACGGGTCAACAATGGCGGTTTGCCATTTTTGAGGTGTTAAGCTTCAATATTGAGAATGAAGCTTGATGGTGGTCTAAAGAGATACTAGGAAGCATTGAGAGTGCTTATAAAGCCATGAAAGCATTAGGGTTTGCACCACACATCTTTCGGGCGGCAAAACACAAAGCACAAGGTGCGGCCGACAAGGAAAAAGAGGTGAAGATGTGCATTAGGGCATGGCTCAGTTTTGTACCTCCCATGCCCCTAAACGTCGGCTAGGTGGCTTTAGGGAGCAAGAAATGACACTGCCATTACTCCCCCTACTGTTCATGCACGGCTAGAGGTTGAAGACGACCCGCGAAAAGGCTCGGTGATTCTCAGCCGTTGGATGAGACACGGACGGCTGAGATAGTGCCACGCCTACGGGCTTTAAAACACAACGGAGAGATTGCGAGCCCTACGATTAGAAACGAACGGCTCAGATAGCCCCACGCCGCAAACGCCGTTTACAACGGCGGACACGCGGCGTTGGTCCTAATCCAACGCCCGATTCAAAAATGCAACCGAGGGTCCGGCGGGTTCGGGAAATCTCAACGGTTGATGGAGATCTAACGGTTGGCATTCGCGCAAGCAACCGGAAGGTCCGGCGGGTTACACGCGGCCGTGCGATATAGATCCAACGGTGGAGATCGATCGCGGATTTTCAAACGGGCGCAGGTGCGGTTAGTTGATCGACCAAGTCACTTGGCTGAGCCCGAGTCCGACTCGAACCCAAGTAACAAGAAACCAAGTTTGACTTTGAAATAAGAACAGAGACTTTGAATGATTTATTTGAGGTAGCAAATTAACTCCAAAAATTATGAAATTTTTACAGGAGCTTGCTAACTTAGATATTAACCTTGAGTAAAATTTTCAGAGGTTTTTATACTGTGAATAAATCTCCAAAAATTCTGCAAGGCTCTGTTTTAATGTTTGACTGAGAGTCAAACAGTTTGATCGCTCTAAAAATATTCAAACAATTTCTAAAAATTGTGAAATTTTTCAGAGGGGTCACATACCATCACAGAGACTTAGGAAAAATATTTCCAGAGGATGATCATAAGATTTGACAAGATTGTTTTTGGAATAACAAGATTTGGATCAACTAGACTTGTGACAATGTATTTCCATAATCCTTTGTACAAGAATTGTTTGGCACAACAGGAAATACATGATGTAAGAAAAAGTTTTAAATTCTACTGATTTTCTTACATTTGAAACACAAGCCTAAAGTTGGGATGTTACAAAACCTCCCCTCTTACAAGAATCTCACCAGATTCTGCTTACTCTGAGAAGAAGGATGGGTAATCTGCACGAAGACGATCCTCGCGCCCCAAGTTGCCTCATCTTCGTAATGATTTGACCATCAACCTTAAGGAACTTGATGACACGGTTCCTTGTCCTTCGCTCGCATTCTTCGAGAATACGAACAGATGCTCATGATAGGTCAAATTTTTTTGCACATCGAGATTTTCCAACGGAGTTTCTCAATCGAACACGGAGGCACTTCTTCAAGTGTGACACATGGAACACGCCATGCACACCCTCAAGTGAAGCCGCAACCCAATCAGTATGCAACGCCCAATCTTCTCGATGATGCGATAAGGCCCAACATATCGAGGAGCTAACTTGCCCTTGATGCCAAAACGCTGATGGCCCTTCAAGGGTGAGACCTGAGATACACAAAGTCATTGGGCTCAAAACTCAACTCCCGACGACGACGATCCGCATAGCTCTTTGTTCGGATCGGGCCACGCGCAAATGCTCACGAATCACCGACTCGACTTTCGCCTCATTGATGGAATCGCCCAAGAACCGACGCCACCGCTTTCCGACCAGTTCAATGGGGTTCTACACTTCCTCCCATACAAAGCCTCAAACGGTGCCATGCCAAGACTAGCTTGGAAACTGTTGTTGTAGGAGAACTCTGCAAACGACAAGCACTTCTCCCACTTCTTTCCATAGGAAAGAACACAGCACGAGCATATCTTCCAATACTTGGTTGACTCTCTCCGTCCCCACCATCGCTTGAGGATGATAAGCTGAACTGAAAGAAAGACGTGTACCCATCGCCTTCTGCAGATCACGCCAAAAGCGAGAGGTGAAAAGAGAACCACGATCTAACACAATCGTTCGTGGCACACCGTGCAAACATACAATGCGAGACACATAGAGATCCGCCAGCTGACTAACACTAAGATTGGTACGTACTGGCAGAAAATGTGCCACCTTTGTCAATCGATCAATGACAACCGGATAGCATCCTTCTCGTAAGAAGTACAGGCGCATCGTGATGAAATCCATACCAACGGAATCCCACTTCCATTCTCGCATCGCAAAGGTGAAGAAGGCTCGCTGGACGCCGATGTTCACCTTGACACGACAAAGACACGCCGCACTCTGGCCAACGAACCTTGCAATCTCAAGGCTTCATGCGAGTCCACCGTAATCTCTCGTCAAGATCTTGATACATCTTGGTAGCTCCAGGATGGATAGACAAAGGGGAGTCATGGGCCTCGGGAGAATCAAATCCCGCAATTCCATGACCTTCGAACCACCAAGCGCTGTCCAAACCACACAACACCGTGCTCATCCTCGTAAAAGCACTTAGCTGTCCCATTCTTGATGTTCTCGCTGATTTGGATCACACCAACATCTGTCATTGGCAGCCTTGATTTGTTCCACCAAAGTCGGTTGCACAACCAAGGTAGCAAGAGAACCATGCTCAATCAATCCCAAATTAAGCCGCTGAAATTCTTCGAGAAGGGTAGGTTGTTGCTCTTGAAGTGACAAGGTATTGCAATACACCTTGCATCGAGTGCATCCGCAACAACATTAGCCTTGCCCGTGATACCAATGCCCATATCATAATCCTTGATCAATTCCAACCATCTCCTCCGCTCGAGGTTCAGATCCGCCGGGTGAACAAATATTTCAAGCTCTTGTGATCGAATACACCTCACAATGTTACCAATGAGGTAATGCCGCCAAATCTTGAGTGCATGAACCATCGCAGCTAACTCCAAATCATGGGTAGGGTAGTTGAGTTCATGAGGCCTCAATCGCCTCGATGCATAGGCCACTACCTTGCCTTCTTGCATAAGAACACACCCAGTCCCCGCCGAGAGGCATCACAATAAATGTCAAAGCTCTTATGCACATCGTGAGAACAAGCACCGGTGCCGACGCCAATCGCCTTTTGAGTTCTTGAAAACTCAAATCGCAAGCGATGACCACACGAATTTCTTTTCTTTCTTGAGCAATTCGGTCATGGGCTTAGCAATTTTGGAGAAATTCTCGATAAAGCGGTAGTAGCCCGCTAAACCAAGGAAACTCCTCACATCGGTGACTCGACTTGGGCTGCCTCAAGATAGAACATCGCGACCTTGCTAGATCTATCATGACACCACCTACCGAAAGAACTTGGCCCAAGAATGCCACTTCCTTCAACCGTAACTCGACTTGCTGAACTTAGCATACAATGATGCTCACGCAGCCTTTCCCAATACAACTGCAGATGCTCAAAGATGCTCTTCTTCACTCTTGGAGTAGATAAGAATGTCACAATGAAAACCACAACAAACTTATCCAAATACTCCATGAATACCGAAGTTCATAAGATTCATGAACAAAGTCGAGCATTGGTCAAACCGAAAGACATGACGGTGTACTCGTAAAGGCCATAACGAGTAGTGAACGCCGCTTTGGAATATCTCACTCGATCCGACTTGATGGTACCCCAATCTCAAGTCAATCTTGGAGAACACACAAGCTCCACCAATCGGTCAAAGAGATCATCAATACGAGGCAAAGGATATTTGTTTTTCACCGTCACTTCATTGCTTGACGGTAATCAACACACATACGCAAGGTCTTGTCCTTCTTCTTCACAAAAATAACCTGACAACCCCACGGAGATGAGCTAGGACGGATGAAGCCTTTTGCTTGCAGCTCACCTAATCGCTTCTTCACTCCTCCAACTCATTAGAGGCATTCTGCACGGCGCTTAGAAATCGGAGCTGCACGCAACAACTCAATCACAAACCCAAGTCTCGAATCGAGGCATACTGAGCAAATCTTCGTGGAAGACATCCACAAAGTCACGCATCGTGGGCACGCCCCGAATCTCCATGGTCGGTTTAGCTTCAAGGGCACAAAGGTGTGGCCCCGAGTCGCGTGAAATCCCAACTTGCTCGCTCGAGGGACTAGTGAGGAAAACCATCTTCCCGCACAATCGACCGCCCCAAGTGTTGGGAAACCAATCCATAACAAGAATCACATCTAGGCGCGCCTAATCAAGTAAGATGAGATTCGCCAAGAATTCCACTCCTTCAATATTAATAGGAACGCCCCGACATTCTTGATCAGGGCTCTCATTTCCGCTCCCGGAGAGCGAATAAGCAAAGGAATCCCCAAAGGAACAAAGTGAAGGTCACAATCAGCAGCAAATGATCTCGAAATAAAGGAATGCGATGCTCCAGAGTCAAACAATACTGCAGCAGGACGATAGCTAACAAGGAACGTACCCAACACAACGCCGTGCCTCCGAGCCTCCTCACCGAGATGTGGTTGACTCGACCACTCCCGACACCTCGGGTCTTCTCGGATCACCTTCGTCGTGTGTGACCATTCCCGCCCTCCATTAGGACGAGGGGCTGCTCCAATCCTCCGAGGGCAATCGCAGCATAGTGGCCCTTCTTGTTGCAAAGCGGCAGTAACATCGCACTGGTTGCGAGCGCAACTCGCCGCCGAGTCGCAGTGCACGTGGTCAAACACGGCCGCGGACGAGCAATCGGCGCCGACGGCTCGGCAGTGGTGAAGCCAAAGCACGAGCTCTCCGTGCGGGCTCAACACGTGGACGAGTGAGGCCGGCCAGCGCACCGATGGGCCTCCCACTTGCGCTATGGACTCACCCAGCCGCTTTCGCCTTGTGCTTCGCGACGATGGCCTTGTCAACCAAGGCCCGAAGTCGCAAAGTCCACAATAGATAGCTTGTCCCGCAGCCTCCTGACAAACCATCCATGAACTTCTCCGCTTAGCCTCATCGAGGCCGCCTCCCGAGCATAATGAGCCAAGTGGTTAAACTCGTAAAGATACTCCGAGACAGCACTTGCGCCCCGCTAAGCGCAAGAAACTCCTTCTTCTTGAGCTTCATCAGCCATCAGAATGTGGGCCCGACGAAAGCAGATCGAAACTCATCCCACGACAACGTGGCTCGCGGGCCGCATGGCGAAAGTTCTCCCACCAAGAGAGTGTTGCACCTCAAGCCGATGGGATGCAAAGAGTGCCCGCCTCCGCTCCCGCATCGAGCGATATTAAGCTTCGCCAACAAGACGCAGCCAATCATCCGCCGAGTGGATCCTGATCGAGAGAAAGTGGCGGCCGCGACGACGAGAAACTCCGCAAGCCCACCACGAGATCGGTGGCCACCACCTCCGATCCCGGCAGCGGAGCGGAGGTGTTCTCGCAATGACCTCCAAGATCCGGTCTGTCCATGCGATTCCGCCGACCGAGCCGTAACCTCACCATGGTCTGAGGAGGGGAAGCTCTCATCGAACCACCACCGATCACTGCGGGTGGTTCTTGTCATCCTGTTCCACAAAAATAGGTTAAACACAACTCCGGAACAGGAGACAAAGAAGACGACTAACCTCTAAACAAAACAACCTTTTAAAAGCTCAAGTAACCACATAAAATTACAGCAAGATCATAAAGATAACAACCATCTTCCTATTATGACTAACTCGTATGGAAAAACGAGTAATCAATTTTTCAGGAAGGAAAATTTCAGAACATTAACTTCTGTTCGAAACAGCAAGGAAACGGGGTGGGAAATTTGCTAAAGAAGGGTTAAATGCTTAGCTATCTCATATCACTTCTTACCCTTTTATCCCCACAAGTTTTAGTGGAATTAACCTCTCATTTCAGCACCTCCCACTAATTAAATGCTAGCTGTCCAGAAATGTATTGCTTGCTGTCCAGATTTTCCCATTCAACTTTTGGCCGAAATTTGTAGCTCCCAGCAGCTCCTAATCTTCTCAAAATAGCCAACACTTTCATTTTATAACTCTCATGATTCACCCAAAACCAGTTTACTCTGTTAACAACTATCTTTTGAAGGAAGATGAGAGGAAAACTCAGCTTTCAAATTTAGTTCAGAATGAGGTGAGATGAGCAAACTAAGATAGGTGAGGATTAAAATCTGATAACTTACTTAAGATTTTCAGGAAAGCACTGATATTTGGAAAGTAAGTTTTCAAAATATTCTAGGACGACTAAGCTAGGGTTTTTACGGTCAAGATGGCTCGACACTAAGCTCAGGAGACCCCGGTTTATTAAACTTGTAATACTTAACCTTCCACCGGTTCTAGTATCACAAATAGAATAATCTGCCTCGATGAATATGTGCCTCCCGAACAAGCAAAGACACATACATCAATTCCGTGCATGCATCATTTCCATACAATGTAATATAACAAGTCTACCAAAAGACATACATATTATAAGTTATTACAACACAATGACTGCCAAATGACATAAGTACTAAATAAGTAATAAATGAAGCAAAGGTTCCATAAGATGGCTCAAACTAAAAGACGACCGTTAGCCACATAACACCACAGGCAACCGACCGGGCCGCCAAGCTAATCGCCTGCAGAACCGCCACAAAGACAACTCACAAAAGTGAGGTCCATCTGACTCACTATCATCCTCTCGCACAACACAAGCAATGCAGTGAGTACAAAATGTACTCGCAAGACTTACGAGTAGCAAGCCTATACATAGCTACATGAAAGTCAGATTCAAAGGAATGTGGTTATATGGTTCTTTGACGATAAAGCAAGTTTCATTTGCAATATTGTAATAGATTGAACAAAGAGTTTGTAAATCTGCTTTTAAGCATTTAAATAACAAAGAGTAAACATAAGTAACAAGTATCCACCTAGAAGTGACTTTCCCAAAGCCACCACAACATAGCATGAATCCCGATTCATACCACCATCAAGTTTTAATTTTAAAAGGTTGTAGTCTAACTCTTGAAAAGCTTATCCAAGCGTGTCCATAACCTAGGACGAGGCTATTCGAATAGTTTTAATCCCCAGGGGTGTACCAATGTACCCACACTTCGCATCGCTTTTGCCAAGCTATTAAGCACACTTCCTTTGGTATGCCAAGACGGCTAAGTCCTACGAACCTCTCCAATGGAACATGCTAATCAAGAGACGCACGATGGGGTTAATCCTTAGTGACTCGCCGACTAAATATGGATCACAAGGACCCATACGTGGAGCAAGATACACCGCCTCTGCGGTGTTCCTCCCTACAACGTGTCCATGTTGCATATAATCAAATATGCAACCCACCACGCGACTCATTAATTAACACACCCAAAGTACTCAGCCAAGAGAGGTCCCATATCCTCTAGTGTGGTTAGCACGCACGTAATGCTCTGATAATGTGATACTCACAAGTAGTTCGGTCCTTAATTGACCCGCACCATTCCAATCACACCCAAAAGATCACACCATCTTACCATTGTGCCCAAGTCTAAATTGTTTTCATTTTCGGTTTTAGTTTTGCAATTTAGACAAAGCACAAGGCTGAAATATACACATAGTAATAGTTTGTGTGATCAAAGTTATCGACTTAGTCGATAATCGCCCATTTCTATCGATAGCTACATGGCTACATAATGACATGTAAACTACTAAGTGACAAGGGTCCATCCAAATAACCCAAAATCACAGAAGTAACCTAAGCTTCTAGTAGTAGAGGAATAAACATTTCCTACTGATAATGCATCTAGTAGGCCAACTATCGACAATAGTTTAAAACAACATAGCAATGCATACATAGAATTTGCAAACAATTTATTAGAATTTGAAAATAGTAGGAACAATATGATCAAATGAATGCTACATCCGCTTGTTCGGCCAAGTGCGTAGTCCGATGGTCGCGTGGCTCAATATCAAGATTAATAATATTGTCTTCGGAACCTAACGCGAAAAGGCGATAAGCAAATAAGAACGAAGAACACCAAATAAACTCCAACAGCAAAACACATCCAAATCTAATAAAATTTACACTACAGCTAGGGAAAGATTTTATAAAGTGACAGGAACAAGAATCATGCAATTAGGACTAAGCATGCAAAAGATATGAGCAAAATGCTCCTTCTCAGCATATAACAACCTAATTAATAATTAATACTGTTCATGACGAAAATTTCCAGAATGATCTAAGGTCTGAAATTTTTATAGCAGGTAGATTATGACATCCTAATAACAGCAAAGTTGGATTTACTAATTTTGGGGTTATACATAATTACTTATGATTTTTCTAAGTTGTAAATCTAATGCAAATCATTTTACAGAATTATGAACATGCTCAAATCCTATTTTATATGAAAGTATATTAATGTATCTAATTTAACAAAATTGATTTTGCACAAATTGGATTTATACAGTAAAAGATATGCATTTTTCAAGATTAAAACTATTTCGAATATTCAAAATGACGTAAATCAAGTTATTCCTAGTTACACAATTTTCTCACATCGAACATGCTAAAATCCATTTTTATAATAAACTAAAGTGATAACACGATTTATTACAGCTTGGAATTATCTAAAAGCGCTTAAAATGAATTAGTTATGAGTTTCTAAAGTTTTTATATCATTTTCATTGTTAAACAAATACTTACCAAATACGTAACAACCCAAATAAAAGAATACGACGTGGACAACTCCCAACCCTTGATCTAACATCCCACGCTCACGCACGCCGAAACAGCGCAGACGCGCGCAACTCAATCGAGCCCACCGTTGGATCAAGATCCAACGCCGCACACGCAGTGTATGCATCCGACGGTGCGCGTTGCTTGGGCCAATCCCACCGCAGATCTGCAGATGGACGGTCCGAGCGCACCAACGGCCGGAAGGTCCGACAGCACACACGATCTCACCGTTGATCGCAAGATCGACGGCCGAGAACGATCAAGGCATCCGAGGGTCCGACGCACTCACGATCCGGGCCGCAGATCTAAAAGGAACGGTGGATAATGACCGCAGTTCAGTAAGATGTCGACATGTGGGACCGCATGTCGCTGACTTCGAGTCACCCACGCTACCGTTTAACCCACGCACGCGGCATCGGGCCCACTTGTCGATCGAGAGTGGCTGTTAGGACAGATTAGAGATTCTAATGATTATCATTAATTAGATTTAAGAGAGACACTAATGGCTATCGAATTTGATTTTAATCCTCGCCCACAAGTCACGACCCAAAGGTAAATTCGACAATGATTAACATGCCGACACATTTATTAACCAATGATTAACATTAATGATGTCGAATAAAAAGGGATTGAACCGTAGAGTGATTTAAGGATATTGGGCCCACGGTCGCTGGCTCAACGACAATGATTAAGACACAATTAATTAACTAATGATTGGTAATTAATGTGTCCTAATTAATGACGAAACGGAGCGCTGGTTCAAGAAACCCGAGTGGTTTCAACGGCAAATCGCCGCGACACCGGCGGCGCGCGCGCCACCAAGGACCAAAATGGATTCGCAATAGCACAACGAATCTAATGGTAGCATTCTCACCGCGCAAGGATTAGAACGCCGCCAGCCGAAAACGAAAACGGAGCTATCGCTAAACACGAAAATCGCGATGAGCTCCATCGCAAGCCTAGGATGCGTGCCAAAGCTTCTAATGACTAATAAGAAGCTACCTTCGTGACAAGAAGCTTCAAAGATGGCCGAGTCGCTTAATCACGGAAAGCTCACGACATGGAGAAGAAAACCGAGAGATAGATACCCGAGCCAAATGAGTGATTCCAAAGCATCAAAATAGCTTCATAATGATTCACGTAAGCTACATGAGCAAGTAATTAGAAATGGAGCACTCACCGAAATGAGGAAGAAGATGACCATTCGCCTAATTTGAACAAACCCCAAATTGGACAATTCCTGAGAATCAAATCCAAAATTAAGTGAGGGGAAATGTTCAAGGAAGTAAATAGATAAGGTTAGGGCAAAGAAACGTGAAGGAGGACCACTGGAACACCAAGAACACCAATGGAGCTCCACGGGTCAACAATGGCGGTTTGCCATTTTTGAGGTGTTAAGCTTCAATATTGAGAATGAAGCTTGATGGTGGTCTAAAGAGATACTAGGAAGCATTGAGAGTGCTTATAAAGCCATGAAAGCATTAGGTTTGCACCACACATCTTTCGGGCAGAAACACAAAGCACAAGGTGCGCCGACAAGGAAAAAGAGGTGAAGACGTGCATTAGGCCATTAACCGGGGTCCTCACGTGGCCGGTATCGAGCATCGTTGCTGTGAGGTTAGAAGTAGCATGGCCGAAGTTGTTAGAGAGTCTTCTAATAAAATTATTTTCAAGCAGTAGTATAATTTTGAAAGCTTAAGTATGACATCTTTTATTTCTTATCCTCCTTAATGTCACTTCTTGCCCAACTTTACATTTGGTTTATCTAAAAGTGAATTGTTTCTTATCTTGTCTTTTTGGCCTATAGATGAGCGGTTGGCACTTGGTCAAGGAGACTCGAGCTGAAGATGTTGATGGGTTCCCAGCATTACTTCGGGACATGATGTGGCGCCCAATTTCACTTATCACCGAGATCGCCATCTATCGGCGAGATCGAGGACCGGGGATGGAGGAGTGCCGTGCCTTCATCAACGTCATCGCTAGGCATGTAGGCGGTGTTCCCTCTCGTGTCCAAGCACTTGCCACCTGCGAGGCTATGGCGGTTCGGGAAGGCTGCGAGTAGGATGATGAGCCTTCTTCGTCATGATTTGTGGAATTGTCTCAACCACCCCTACGACCACTTCGAATCAGGTCCTACCTCAAGTGAGCATGTTCACGAGATACGGTTCGGCGAAGACCCTCAGGTGCGACAGTTGGCGAGGATGGTCCGCATCATGGACCAAATCCATCGCTGTCTTGTGAGGGAGCAGTGGGAAACTAGGCATCGCCTTAATGAGGCCCAGGAGTACACGCTTCTTGGAGTCAACATGAACGCGTTCCTCGTAGCGTGCTTTATGGTGACAACGAGACCTCTCCCGCTTCTTCTTGCACCACCTCTTACCGACTTCCGAAGTGGCCGGTGCGTACCTGTTTATGGACAAGTGCGCCAAGCCGGATGACTGCAGGCTTTCCTCGCACTCTGCGGACTGCACCTCCTGGAGGTCATCAACCACTGTTGGGTTCCCCGAGGCGTCTCATTAGCCCGTTGGATCATTAATCTACCGGTTCCCTGGAGCTCATCTTTTGAATGAGTTTCGGTGAACTTTAACGGGATCTTTACGCTAGCACCTCGGCGATGAATCCTCGTGGTTGAGTGTCTTTTAGTCTAGTAGTTGCCCTTAAATAAATTGGATGTAATAGGCGTAGTATTACTGTACAAAGTATGTAAGTTTAACTTTCGGTTTGTAATCTGACATTATGGCCGACTATAATGTAAGACTGGAACCGAAAATTTTGTTGTATATATATGAAGTTCCTGGTTTGGTGTTAACTTGAATGCATAACATACCATGATGCATTATATGTACAGTATTTGTTTCTTTTCTAATTGCAACCTTGTTTGTGTTTGCCGAGTATGTCCTTGTTGTGTTGTTAACCATGGTGTGGTAACAGGATGACAGGACCTACTACTCGTGCGCAAGCGCAACAAGGGAGGGGCATGTCGACTCCCGTGCCTCATTCTCAGGAAGGGCCGACTGAACCCTCCAGCTCTCAAGGTCCGCAAGGTGGTCCTCAAGAAGAGGAGCTTCCTCCACCACCTTCAATGGCCGACGTGCTCATGCAAATTGAGCGCAACCGGATGGACCAGACGCGCATCTTGGAGCGGTGCGCCCAATACTTCTTCTCTATTGCACCAAGCGCCGAGCGGAGGCCACCATATGCGAGGCGGTCTTGCGACTTCGTGGACTAACCCGCCGGTGTTCTCCAGTTCTCAGGATCCTATGGAAGCTGAGGATTGGCTTCGGACCATTGAGAAGAAGCTTTTGATTGCTCAATGCTCCGAGAGGGAAAAGGTTCTTTTTGCCAGCTATCAGCTCGATGGGCCAGCTAGCATATGGTGGGATAATCTTCTTGCCATTCAGCCTGCTGGACATGTCCCTACTTGGGATGAGTTCGTGGAAGCTTTTGCAAGCTCATATTCTGAAGGGTCATGATGATCAAGCAACAAGAATTTCGCTCTCAAGCAAGGGCGAAAGTGCGTGACCGAATATCTTCATGAGTTCAATTTCCTTGCGGATATGCCCACGATGACGTTTGACTAACCTTCGTGCCGAAACCGGTTCTTGAATGGGCTATCTCAAGAATTGCGATGGCGGTGGCTTTGCATGACTTCGTAAATTTCTCTCATTTGGTCAATAAAGCCATTGTGGCGAAAGTAAGAGTAAGGCATTGGAGGAGTCACATGGCGGCGGCGGACTTCACGCTTGCTCTGGTGGCAGCTCACCAACGCCTCGCATGTGGTTGCCTAGACCACCGCGAGCACCAGCTCCATTTTCACCAAGGCCGGCGGTGTTTGCCCCTCGTCCATCTCCTCCCACCAGTCAGTCAGGACCAAGTGGAAATCAGTCCCGTCCTGTTAACAATGTTAACCCAGGGGTTATCTGCTTTCATTGTGGTCGTCCGGGGCATTATGCCAACAAGTGTGTGGCAAAGCAGCAAGGATTGCCTCCTGTTCGACCATATCCGATTGCACATGCGCAGCCCTTCGCAGAGGCCACCTATCAAAGCGATCCGGCTCTAGTCCGTGGGCATGTGAACGGATCAACTGCGAAGAGGTTCTTTGATACACGAAGTTGTTATGGGTATGCTCCTAGTTAATTTCGATCCGACTCTTCGTTTTATTTGACTCTGGAGCATCTCATTCTTTTGTTAGCAATCATTTTGTTGCTCAACACCAGTTAGTTATGCATACCCTCCAACCATCTTTCATTATTCAATCACCTGGGTCGGTTTTTAAAACCGATCAGATCTGCTGCGGGGTCAACATAACAATCCTTGGGGTAAAGTTTTTAGCAAATCTAATTGTGATTGACTCTAAAGGTTTGGACGTCATTTTGGGTATGGATTGGCTGTCCAAGAACCAGGGTCAAATCAATTGTTCCCAACGGTCTATTTCCATGACCAATGCAGACGGTATTCGAGTTGTTTACTATTCCAAAACAGCTGGCTCTCATCTTTGTGCTCACCAAGTTGATACCACTCCTCCTTTGGAGTTAGTACCAATTGTCTGTGAGTATGCTGATGTTTTTCCTGAAGACCTTCCCGGATTGCCTCCAGACCGGGAAGTGGAGTTCGTAATTGAACTAGTTCCTGGAACTGCTCCCATATCCAGGAGTCCCTATAGAATGCCTGCCAATGAGCTGATTGAGTTAAAGACACAACTTGGAGACTTACTTGACAAAGGTTTCATTCGACCGAGTTCCTCACCTTGGGGATGCCGGCAATCTTTGTTAAGAAGAAAGACAACACTTTACGGATATGTGTGGATTACCGTCAGTTAAATGAGGTCACTATCAAGAACAAATATCCTCTGCCTCGAATTGATGATCTTTTGATCGGTTGGTTGGTGCCGCGTCTTTTCAAAGATTGATTTGCGGTCGGGCTATCATCAAATCAAGGTTAGAGTGAGGACATTCCTAAAACAGCTTTCTCTACTCGTTACGGTTTATACGAGTATCTTGTTATGTCCTTTGGTCGACCAATGCTCCGGCTTATTTCATGAATCTTATGAATTCCGTGTTCATGGAATTCTTGGATAAGTTCGTTGTCGTGTTCATTGGCGACATTCTTATTTATTCCAAGTCCGATGAAGACCATGAACAACATTTGAGGCTCGTCTTTGAAACACTTCGTCGGCATCGACTATATGCTAAGTTCAAGCAAATGTGCTTTACGGCTCGAGAGGTTGCATTTTGGGGCATGTGTTATCGAAGGAGGTATCATTGTCGATCCAAGCAAGGTACAAGATGTACTAAATGGAAGCCTCTCAAAAGTGTCCCGAGATTCGAGTTTTCTTGGACTTGCGGGTTATTACCGTAGGTTCATTGAAAATTTCTCCAAGATTGCTAAACCTTTGACTCAGCTCTTGCAGAAAGGGAAGAAATTTGAATGGTCAGCTAAGTGTGAAGAGAGTTTTCGGCTTTTGAGAACTCTCTTGACTAAAGCTCGATTCTTATTCTTAGGATGTTCTTAAGAGCTTCGACATTTATTGCGATGCATCTCGCCATGGGCTTGGCTGTGTGCTTATGCAAGAAGGCCGAGTTGTGGCATATGCATCTCGGCAGTTGCGCCCTCATGAGGTTAATTATCCTACTCATGATTTAGAATTGGCTGCCGTGGTCCATGCATTGAAAATTTGGCGGCATTACCTTCTGGGTAATCGTTGTGAGATCTACACTGATCATAAAAGCCTGAAGTACATATTCACTCAATCTGACTTGAATATGAGACAAAGAAGATGGCTTGAGGCGATCAAGGACTACGACATGGGTATTCATTATCATCTGGTAAAGCCAATGTTGTGGCAGACGCTTTAAGAAAGTCACAATGCAACTGCATATCTTCTCTACCTGCCGAAAAAGACTTGTGTGCTGATTTTCGGCGCTTAAGTCTTGAATTGGTGGGAGCAGGTTTCCTCGCTGCGTTGCAAGTGGAGCCTACATTAGAATATCAGATTCTGGAGGCCCAGAAAACTGATGCCGAGGTGGCCGAAATCAAGGAGAATATGAAAGCAGGTAAAGCCAACAAATTTTCTAAAGATGATCGCGGTACGATTCGATATCGCAATCGTTTGGTAGTACCTGCTGATTCTGAATTGAAGAGTCTAATTCTCAGAGAAGCTCACAATTCCAAGTTTTCTTTGCATCACAGGAGTACCAAGATGTACCAGGATTTGAAGAAAATATTTTGGTGGAGCCAAATGAAGAGGCAAATTGCTCAAGATGTTGTGAATGTGATATTTGCCAAAGGGTTAAAGTTTTGAACATCGAAGCCATTTGGTACCCTTCAGCTTTGCCTATTCCAAAGTGGAAGTGGAAGAGATCGGTATGGATTTTGTGATTGGTCTTCCCAAGACTTAGAAGGGTGCGATGCCATTTGGGTAATCATCGATCGTTTAACTAAAGTGGCCCATTTTATTCCGGTCAGGACCGATTTCAATGGCAAGCAACTAGCAGAGCTTTATATGGCTAGAATTGTTTGTCTTCATGGTGTTCCTAAGGTCATTGTTTCTGACCGTGGTCCTCAGTTCACTTCCCATTTTTGGAGTAGCCTTCATCAGACTATGGGGACTAAACTCTCTTTCAGTACTGCTTATCATCCTCAAACTAGTGGTCAAACTGAAAGAGTGAATCAAGTAATGGAAGATCTTCTTCGAGCCTATGTGCTATCTTATGGCACGGACTGGGAGAAATCTTTGCCATATGTGGAATTTTCCTACAATAATAGCTACCAAGCAAGTATTCAAATGTCACCTTTTGAAGCCTTGTATGGGAGAGCTTGTAGGACTCCATTGACTTGGTCCGAGTCGGGTGAAAGATCATTCTTTGGCCCAGACATGGTAAAGGAAGCGAAGAGCAAGTTAAATCGATTCGAGATTGTTTGAAAACTACGATCTCGTCGGAAGAGCTATGCGATCATCGCCGTCGTGAATTGAGCTTTGAGGTGGATGACCATGTCTATCTTAAAGTGTCACCCATGAAGGGTACTCATCGTTTTCAGTAAAGGAAAGCTCGCACCTCGTTATATCGGACCCTTCCGAATAATTGCTGCGCGGAGTCAGAGCTTACCAATTGGAACTACTGAATCACTCTCGCAGATGCATGATACTTTTCATGTGTCTCAATTGAAGAAATGCCTTCATGTTCCTATTGAGGCAACTGCTTATGAGCATCTTAATCTCCAACCTGATCTTTCCTATCAAGAACAACCAGTGCGTATCCTCGACACAATGGAACGCAGGACAAGAAATCGCATCACAAGTTCTTGAAAATTCGGTGGGCTAATCATTCCGAGGATGAAGCCACTTGGGAGCGAAGATCGATGCAGATTGAGCACCCCCATCTTTTTGTTGTTTAGTACTTTCCTTTGGATCAAGAAAGGAAAGTTTAAACAAAGCAATGTAAACAAGGATGTAATAATAACACTAGGTTGTTATGTAAAGTTCTTCTTTGTTATCCTTGAAGGAAAATCAAGGCAACAGATGTTGAATTTCCTCATAAATCAGTTTCACTTCACTTTCTTCTAATCTTTAACCTGTTCCAAATCTCGGGGACGAGATTTTCTTAAGGGGGGTAGGTTTGTAACAGCCCCAAGTTTATAAACAGTAATAAAATGCTTTATGAACAGTAATGAGGTGTTGTTCATAGCATTACTGTTCATTTCTACACTTTGGGCAGCATGTTACAAGTTAAAAACCTTCCTTTTTAGTCAAAATCCTAAAGAACCATTCAAAGTCTTAAAGGAATACAAGATAAAACTTGTATTATGACTGGGAAGTATTTTTATTAAAGCCTAGATAAATTATCTTGGCTAAAAATGTTTTTGTTGCATTTTTAGAAATTATTTGGGCTTAAAGAAAAATTTATTATCCTTAAATAAATATTCTCGGCCTGAAATGAATATTTATGTATTTTACAAAGTGAAAATGTGGCTTATAAAATTTATCTGGGAAATATATCATCCCAAAGTAGCTTACGAGAAAATTTCGTGATTTTATAAATTTATTTGCAATTTTTAAAAGCCCAGTCAAACCTTGGAGTATTTGAATAAGGTTCTGGTCAACTAAACCGGTTTGAATCCAAACCTGATCACTGTAGCGACTCGAACCACGTGTCTTGGTCCAACCCAATCGTCTTGGTCTCGTTCGGTCACGTCGAAGCGCGAGCCCAACATCCACGCGTGATATGAGCCGTTGATCTTCAATCGAACGGGCGAAGCTATAACACCCCGCGAGCTGTCCACGTGTGCATTTTAATCTCCGCCGTTGGATCTTGATCTAACGAGCGAGATCCGTGTGTGCAATCGGACAACTCCGGATCCCTATTCAATCTCCACCGTTCGTTCTCGATCCAACAGCGCACCTCTTTTTGTTTTAAACTTAAAGGCACGCTTTTATCTAAGCCGTTGGATTTAAATCCTATGGCTATTCCTTTTACCGCGTGTTATAAAGCCCGCACTCCTCTGGGCCGTTGGATCTTCATCGTGTGGTCCCGATTTGTGTATGCATTCGGACGACTCCGGATCCCCGCAGAATCGTGATCGTTTATTCTTGATCTAACGGTGTCGCTTATCCCAATTTGAAATCAGAGGCGCGCGTTTATGCGGGCCTTTGGATTTCAATCCTACGGCACTTCTTTTTGACCGTGGGCCTTTAAAGCCCAAAATCGGTGGATCGTTGGATTTCAATCGTAAGGTCCATATGAGTGTATGCAATCGACCATCCGTTCAACTTTCCATCCCGACCGTAGAAATCAAATCCAACGGTGTTGCGCCATCGCACCTAAAGGAGGTGGCGTGTATTCTTTTAGTGGCGCTGGATTTCAATCCAACGACCAAATTTGAAAGTGGATCTCAAGATTCCTTTAAGCTCCGCTTTAATCCCGATCATCGATCTAGATCGTGCGGTCCATATTAATTGATACCGATTCAAATCATTTAATCTCTCTATTTATCACAAACCGCCATTTCCAATCGGACGGTGATATTCTTTGAGCTTTTGTGAGATGCTTGGGCCGAGAATGACAAAGGGCCCACATGTCATATTTTGCCTCTCTTCTTCCTTATCTCTGTGCAGCCATTTTTGTGAGCGGGGAGAGGATTTATCCAAAGATTATGCACTAATTTTTGGGATGTTTAGCTAAATGGACACCTCATCAACTCTAGATCTTTCCTCTTGCCCAGTAGCTCAACATCCATATATAAACCCTAGCTTTTCTTTGTTGCCATTGTTGGCCAAGCGACTCATCCTCCATTGTTGGCCAGTGGAGTTCTTGCTCTTGTCCCTTTTGCTTATCCATCCTAAACTCACAGTTACACCTTGCCATAAAGATTGGTTATCTCTTGTAGGTTAAATCAGAGTTTAATTCTCTGTTGTTCAACATCGGGTTTTCAGAACCCTTGGCATATTTCTTTGTAATATCCCGAAAATGAGTTAAGATTTGAATCGAGGAAGAATAAATTTATTTCGGGAGAGATCGATTACGGGGAAGAATCAAACGGATCGACGGGAGGGACTATTTGGTTTGATTGTCAGTGCTGCAGTTTTAGAGGGGGGAAAGTGCTTTTTGGCGGCAACTTGGGCCTGGGCCAAGGCCCACCTAAGTGGCCGGCCAAAGGGGGCTCCCCTCCCCCAAAACCCTAGCTCCCCTCCCCTCCCCTCCCCCTTTCCCCTCCCACTTGCAACCGCCGCCCCTCTCCCTCTCCCCACCTCCCCACCTCTCCACCTCCCCTTCCACCCTCCCTTGCGCCCTCCCCATCTCCCCCATCACCACCATTGCTGCTGTCCAAGGTGGAGTAGGAGCTCCCTTGCAGCCGGCCAAGGAGGAAGAAGAGGGAGAAAAGAAGAGAAAGAAGGGGAAGAAGAGAAGGGAAGAAGAGGGAGAAGAAGGGATCCAGAGCGGAATCGTGGAGGCCTTCATCCCGCTGTGTGCTCTCTTCGCTTCGGCAAGGGTAACCCGTGGTTCTTTGTTTTAGGTCGTTTTCTAGTTGTCTAATTTTCGGATGCCAGTTCGTCGCTATTCTGCAGCAGGAAGTTGGTCGGTTTTGATTAAGTTAGAGGCAGATTTGGGTCTGGGTGTCTCCTAGGAAGTTGTAGCTATCGTAGTTACCTTTCATTGCCGACAAGAATCAAGTCATTTGGACTTCGGTAGCCAAAGTTATGAATTTATTAGTACTTCTGTGTTTCTGGAGAGAAGCAGATTTGCTAGTGTTAGTTAACCTGATAGAAGCGCATATTTAGAAGGGTTTCCAGAGGGTCTCACCATAACAAAAAATGAGGATAATCCTCTTAGCTTTCAGGAAAACTAAAGATCACTGAATTTGGACGATCGTAGAAAGTTATGATAGTTTCTTTGTCGCTGTCCAGAAACCCGACGTGAAATGTTTGCTCTGATTAAATAGATTGGTAGGTCTGGTAGATGGCCGAATCAGAGGGTCTCCCCAACTAAGTTTATTTAGACATTTCAATTACCTTTTCAGATTGTCCAAGATCATCCTATTTGGACTCCTGAGCAGAATGTTATGAATTTTTGAAGTCTGCTGTCCGCAGTGACCGATCGCTAGAAAATTAGAAAAGCTAGACGTGATAAGAAGATTAGCGATTTCGATTGTAATGTGATGTATGATTTTGGTCCAGTATGTTATTCTTAGTTTGGGGTTATCTTCTTGTACAGTGGCAGCGAGATCCCAAGGGCAGCACCACTTCGTCCGCCGTTCTCGCGGTTGAGGCAAGTATTCGGTTTATGTGTAGTATTGGTTGCATGTCATGAATGAGTGGTGTATTGTTCAACATTGCCATGTGAATGTGTTGTGGAGATGATTCGAGTTGTGATGATGTTTGCGAGATTATGTTTAAAGCTCCTTCATGATGCTATTGTTTATACCCTGACTACATATTGAGTATGATATTGGAAATATGATGTTGTGGTTCTTTGCATGTTGGAGCATTTTGAGACTTGGTCACGTGGTGACCAAGAGTACAATGTTGAGGTCCCTGTCATATGTAGTGACAGGCTTGAGGTCCCCGCATTCATGGAATGTGGGCAATATA